>OZ020164.1:4271082-4297918 GCA_963971145.1 Sussaba pulchella
GAACATAATGCCTTACGTAAAGTTTACGAAAAAACTATAATGAAGGTTCTAGTTTTTATAGATGTCTATGAAATGATGATTTACAAAAATGGTACAGATTCTTCTAAGCGCGAATTGAACTCACACTTGACCGACTTATAAAAAAGTATACTAAATATGTATTTAAAAAAAAAAGCGTAACAAGTGCCGCTCCGTAAAAACAATGACAATGGTAAAAAAGAAATAACTGTAAGAATATAAAATAGTAGAATAATCTAAAGAGGCTCTCGATAAGAGTTGCGAAACGTAATAAAAAGAAAACGGAACACCCGATCGTCCGTCGTCAGACCTCCAAAAATAACACGAAAACAATAACGACAATTTCTTTATTAAGAATATTTGGCATAATGACAGTTCTCTCCCGCAGAATATTTCAAATAATGTCGTCCCCGTCCTCATCAGTACACATGTAAATAAAAAAAATCGTTCACTATCTCCAACCATGGATAAAACACGATCGGTTACTTAATAAAGATAATAATATCTCGAATAAATTGTCAATCTAATATCAACCGAATGTCTATTTCGAAGTAACGCCAGATGCTCATCCCCGATATCCGATTATTTTGTTCTCGATAAGGTTCCAGAGGGGTTCCAAAGCGCGAAGAAATATCACGAATGACATTCGGTTATGATTCGTATGAA
Source organism: Sussaba pulchella (assembly GCA_963971145.1). Lineage (NCBI taxonomy): Eukaryota > Metazoa > Arthropoda > Insecta > Hymenoptera > Ichneumonidae > Sussaba > Sussaba pulchella. The sequence continues at coordinate 4,271,767 of OZ020164.1, forward strand.
ACAACGTTACGAGTATGTCCCGAAGCTTCTCATAAATATTCGCTACTTTGCACGACGGGAAAAAAAATATTTACAAGAAGAAGAATAAAAAAAAAAAGCAAGACGAGAAAAAGAGACAAATCGCAGACGTTCGCAACCCCTAAGTGTGCCATTAGAAAGACGAGGAGTGCGCCGATGGGGTAGTCGCGAAGAAATCGGTTGGAAAATATGTAACGACCGTTTAAGACTGTTACCGCCAGGATCAGAACGTCTCAATGGCAGATGGGGGGGAGGGAAGGAGGGGTGAGCAACGAAGAGAGACGCTTTTATTTCTCTTGTATTAACTCTTCGTTGGGTTCTTGTCGACGAACGGCAGGGGGTGGGTTTTACCGAGCGTTGTACGAAGTTTAAAAAGCTATTCCGCGGTACGGGGGTGCATCTGTTTTGTGAATGTCTTCTCGTGGGGATTTTACCGGAGCGAGAGAACACGCGGAGGGGTTTCGGGGGAGGGCGGAGAGAGGGGTTGAGGGTGAAACAGTCTCGTCGCGTGTAACGCTAAAGAACTCCAGCGTCACTTGCCGTTGGGGTGAGTTGATGTCGCGGAGGTAAACTCGTCGCTATCGTTTCGGGGATCCGCAATAGCATCATCATCCCCCTACCCCTGACCCCGTCTTGCGGGGTTACCCGAGCGTTGAACTTCGTTGTGCACAACTCTGAAAAAATTACGTATCGTGGACATGGGGTACGGACGTACCCCAGAAAGCGCGAACGTCTGTTAGGGGGATGGTATTCGTTATTTTATCTTCGAGCAAAATCGGGGGTGGCTTTTTGGAGCTTCTGAAATGGGGCCCAATGGGTGGGATTCACTTTTTCGCATATCAACGAATTGGAAAAAAATAATTTTTAAGGGTTACGTGGAAATGGGACTTTTCTGTGTGAAGTTTCTTCGAAAAATGTTGAGGGAATATTTCTACAAGATGCGACACTTTTGGAGAAAACATAGATTAATTTTGTTTCCGAAATTTTTAAAATATTATATTATTTCGTTCATTATACGAGAGAAATGAGAAGAAGAATTTTTTAACGAAAAAACAAAATACGACCCTAAAAATGGGACCCCTAAAAATTATTTTGCAGTAAATGGTTACCATTTGAAATTGGATTTTTTTTTCTAGCCACCATAACATTCATCTTTCTCCCTTTTACGTAGCCAAAAGCCCAAGTTGCCATCGTCTCGTCTCGCATCCATCTTGCGACTGGATTAATCAAATAATATTCTCCGCTAGACCCGCTAGAACCAAACGCTTTCGCTCTCCATCCGTGCGGTAGCCATTCGCAAAATTTGCATTCGAATGGAACACCGTCCAACGTGAATTCGAACAACTGGGCCAGTGCGACGAATCCGCGACGCGGTACGAATACACCGAGAGAGAGAGAGAATGGGGAACGCGCGTTCCGGTTAGCGGAAGGAATCGCGCCGACGCCTAGCGTCCGCGCGTACACGTAATTCGCGTATTTACCGACGTTTGTGGCGACCACAATGGACCAACGTCAACTGGCCAATCAAGCCGGCGCGAATTGTCGACGGCAACAACATCTCCGGCGTGCAATCTCCAACATTGCCCGCCTCGTATCTCGTTTTCAAGACTAATTAATTCAAATAAATAGAAATCCCAAACGAGAGAAGCTTGTTCGCGCGGAAAAATTGTTATAATCAACGCGATTGTCTTTTTTGATTGAGGATTGCGTGAAATAATGTGAAACTTGATTCATTTAATCTTTTTGGATAAATATGGTCGTTGACTATTATTCGGTTATGTGAGCGAAGCGTATTGGATTAAATGTGTTTGGTTGTGTGAAGGATGAGAGGATTTTGCTGTTACGTATTTTCTACTCGGTGTGAATCAACCGAGTTATTTTATTGACGGAAAACATTTTATTGTGTTGATAATATTTCTCTGACGGAGAGAATTTTGTTTTTTGAAAAAAAAGGAACCACAGTATTTTAAAGTTTGAAATACAGAGAAAATTTTTTTTTTTGTTTATTAATTTTTAAAACATTGCCCAAACGAAAAATTGATAAAAACCTCCCGTCAGACTACAACTACTACAGTACTCTACTAGATGCTTCTTAACTTTTTTAGGTTGGATACTTTTTGGTGGAGTTGTCGGGCAGACCATGGTTTCCAACAGCAGTCCATTAATACCCGTAAAAAACAGTGTTCGTATGAAAAAAATTAATTTTTTATGTTTTTTCTTCTACTTAAAAAATAAATAAAGAATGTGAAATAATCAATTGAATTTTTTTCCCACCATCTAACCGTCACAACAATTTTTTTTCATTTACTCGGTTTTTAGCGCGCCCAAGAGCAGGTCAGCCCTTAATCATCCCAAACTTTCATAAACATTTATCCACAAAATAGCCAAGAAAAAAAATCCTACCTCAGAAATCCAAGGCGCGATCCGACACGCCCAAAAAAGTCTCTCGAATCGCGCGACATATCGCAGGACCAATCGTGATCGAAGTACCAGTCGTTTCATCATCGTTTTAAATTCAGAAATTTAGCGACGGATTCTCAAAATCTCGAGGATCACATTCATCATAGGACGAGAGGCGAGTAGTCGTCGTGCTTCGTCGTATAGAAACGAATCCTTGTGGGTGACACAAGCGAGAGAGAGAGAGAGAGAGAGAGAGATAGAGAGAGAGAGAGAGATGGAAAGTGAGCCCAGAGCCTGGAGGGTTTGATGCTGCTGCGAGTCACCCCGCCAGCAGAGGGGTGCAAGGGGCTGCTCCGGCCTTATGTCTCCTGCCTTTTCTCTCTGCCCCGGCAGCAGCAGCAGCCGCAGCCGCAGCGGCAGCAGCACGATGGCCTGTCATAAATCCACTTTCGATTATGTTATCTAATGGGAGTATTATGCAACATGATTGCTGGCTTTAAGGCGTTGTGCGTTCGTTCGTACCACCAACACACACACACACATACACATATATAATATATATATATATGTATATTATACATATACGGTCTTACACACAGTCTTACGGCGGCTAAGGACGAAGACTTTTCCATCCGCCAGCGCTTTGTCGGCTTTGTCGTGTGACCAGACCGAACCAGACGACCCGGATCTCGGGATATCCGGGATTCCGAGGTTCCCATTACAGGAGCAACGTCGCACTTAATTTCCTTTCTGCCTAATGACATTGCGAAGATAATCCGTGGAATATCCATCAATTTTTTTTGTTTTTTTTTTTGCCAATTTTCCGAACCCGGAGGTTATGTCGAGAAAAATATATATATAAATTGAAAAATCGATTTAATGTCGTCGCTGAAATTTAGGGGTTTATTTGTGGGCGGTGGGAAAACCGATCATCCGCAGCTTCAACTAATTCTGGGTGTGTAAACTTTGGCAGAAGATTATGAGTAATTTCATGGTGAGGATATCTGATCTATCTGGATTGGAATAAAAAATATGGATGCAGAGTATATGAAAAATATATATAGTTATGTTAGAGAGCGATATTTAATATTTATCGTTTGTAATATATATATTATGCCCCCTATGCTGTCTAGATACAATTCTTATCGGTTTCGTAAATATATTATTATTTGAATAATTATTAAGAAAAAAATAATAATTACCACATTAATATTATTATTATTATTATTATTATTATTATTATTATTATTATTATTATTATTATTATCATCATTATTATTATTACTATTATTATTATTGTTATTATTATTATTATCATTATTATCATTCTTATTATTATTATTATAATTACTATTACTATTATTATTATTATTATTATTATTTTTATCATCATTATTGCTGTCAATATAGCAATTTATATATTAAAATTATATATCACAAATGAATATTCCATCGCGTCTCAATTATTGTATGTAAATTGTCTCTAGACAATTGTCTGTATACAGATTTAGTTCTCGCATATTTTTTTGAGAAAAAATGCTACACGTTCGAAACAAAAAAAAAACATTGTCCGACTTTTGGTAACACGAGACTTTGAAAATCAATCGACTCGAAAAAAAAAAATCGTTCGATGAAACTTTTTCGAGCGAAGATTTCTTATACCTATTGTTTCACCGTCCGTCGCCGAAAAACCTCTTACGGTTTGAAATAGTTCCCCGGTCGCGTAGAAAACGAGCTCAATCCCGTGCGGCAATTCACCGTCGGCTTTTACATCGCTATATAATATTACATATAACACGACACAATATAACCCGGGGTACGCCGGTCGCCTAATTAAATGTATATGTAAATTTTCCGGGTCTACGGATGCGAATCGTTACCCCCCCGCGCAAGGGTCGTAGGTATGTACGGTACGTATTATAACCAGCGTAACGCATGCTTATACGCCGCCGACCGCGGATTGAGATTAGGTCGGTAGAATTATGAAGCGAGTTAAATCAGCGACGAGATTAGATCGTCCGCGGTGCACCGTTATCTGCCTCCCTATAACGTCGGTCCCTTTTCCAGTAGTTATATTTGCTACCACCGCCCGCCCCCCACCCCCTCTTGCCCTCCTCCCTACGAGGGAGATAAGAATTTGCCCGGTTAACGTCGCACGCCGCCGCTGACTTGAGCGAGGCAACCCTCCTCCCACCCTCTTCCCCTTCGAACCCTCATCCCTGTGAACGTAAACTGTGTAGACTCTTTCTCGGAATCTTCTGGAGTAATCGAAGTAGAGCAATCAATCTGGAGCAACGAAATCGACGAACTTTGTGGTTTTCTTTCTTCTTTTGATGTATTCGGTTCGATTCTTAATCAAGAAACTACTGAAATCTTGTGGTATATATGATTTTTTTTGTACTTTAAGCGGGATTGATGGAAATGGTAATTCCTAGGGATGGACGATAAGAGACAGAGAGAGTTTTTTAGCTTATGTAGTTCTTTCAATACACATATTTTATGCTTCAATTTTTTTTACTCATAATTTAGACTGTTTTTGAAATTTTTTTCAAGTCCATGGAAATATATATATCAGAATCACGAAATGATGCATAATTTTTTATATGAGTTCTAGGAAGTCAATCTCTGCAATTTTCTTATTAACCAATGTCTTAGTCTAGATTTTTGATCCAGAAAGCCCTAAAATCTTGCGAGACATAAGGTATTATTTTTTTAAATCCCTTGTGAGGAATTAACTTTGAATAGAGAAAGAGAAATAGCCTAAAATTTTGTGAGACATAGGGTATTATTTTTTCTCCATCCCTTGAGAGGAATCAACGAAAATGGCTACCGCCAAGGATGGACTGTCATCCATCCTTCGTCGTCGATAAAGACGATATAACCTCTTGCTCCCGTTACTCTCTCAACCTCCCAAACCTATATCCCAATCTCTCTACTCAAAATCTACAGGCAACCACGACTTTCCCCCCCAAAAATATCCACCCTAAATAACCTAAATACATCACAAGCCCAATATGCCCGATAATTCTTTCCCCGAGTTCCAAACGGCCGCTCTTCATTCGTCAAATCGCAGCCTCGACCCTCAACCCCATTGAAATACCTCATTTTTCTCACCACCCAAGAAACTACGGTCACCCACTCGGACTCGGTTCTTTCCACACGCTTGAGCGACGAATAACCGAGAGAATTATTCCGGCATTCGGATAGAAAACCGGGATCGAATCTATCGAGACTATCCTTTCGTCTCTTCGCCCCCTCCCTCCCTCTCTCCCGCCCTCGCCCTTACTCCCTCGTGAGACTTCTCACACAGGGTGAAGGGTCAGAAGTTAAACCGGAGAAGGCGTCCGAGCGTAAAGGTATTCGAAGACCCAGCGTAGAAGAGGGCCAACGCTCGTCGCAGGGCATCGCAGGGTAGTCCACCCTTGGGGGTGATGTCGTCGGGCCGCTGGCGAAATCCCCCATGCTTCCTATGACGCTCGAGAGAAGCAAAAGAGGCTGCGAAGCTTCTGCAACCTTTCCACCTCGTCTTCTTTCCGCGTTACAACGGTAGAGACGAATCCGGACACGTTCGCCGGACCGACGTCTCGCCTTCTTTCTCTCCGTCTATATTCTTCTCGCGCGCCCTTCACTGGAATTTCGCGACACCTCATTTCCTTATCTCTAACAGGCCGTTACTCTTTTCGCATTTCGGTTCTAGGTTCCATAGGACCGAGCCGGCGCAACGGCGGGGAGAAGGAAGGGACGATCTTTTATTCGGCTGCCCGACTGGGACGTTCGCTCGGTTTCTCACTTGCGTGGTGTGTATATTAGACTGAGGGAGGGACACCGGGGTCAGTTGTGATAATTTTTCATGGGGATTTGAATGTTTTATGGTTTGCGGGGTGTATTTGTGGCTTGGAGGTGAAACCGAATCAGTGGGTTTATCGAATGAATATGAAATTGAATCAGATTCGTGTTATTTAGATTGTGAACATCGTTTTTGAACACGGAACGGCCAAAAATTGATCGTACAAGAAGTAATGAACGAGGTTAACCCAATCAAATGAGTCTATTTTGCAGGAAAAACCGAATAAATCCACCGTTTTTTCGTAAAAAAAACTCGTTATAATTTTTTGCAAGTTTTTCTGGAACTTTTCTATCGAGCAAATAAAACTTCGTTAATTGACGATTTGTTATCAATTTGCTCGCATCGGTAGGCAAAACCAAATAAGTCCAACAGTGTTTTTATATCTATATGTTATCGACTGTTCAAATTTTCTCGAATGCTACCTCTAATAGTACCAAAATCTATGTGTTACCTGATGATGATTATTTTTCAAATCAATTTTTTCCCTTTGATCGCAACACAGGAGACAAATAGGGTCCCCAACGTAGAATCTCTTTTCATATTTTTATACAACGATAGGTCTATACATTAACCCAATTACACTTGTTTAAAAAGATAGCAGAAATTTACTAATAATAATAATTCAATACTTTAAATTCAATCTATCATATACCGAAAAAGAAGAAACACTTATTTTTCCCCGATACATTTTTTAATTGCAGTATTTGAAGTTCAATAAACAATATGAATCGTCGATGATATTAGGATTAATAACCGACATCCGACCGACATTTTAACCTCGGCGACCGATTTCGAAACCCCTTTATGAAAGCTTAAAGTCTTTTTCTCACCGTTACTTCTCCTTGTATAATTTCGCATTGTCAAAGAATTAAAAAAAAATTCTACACTCAAAAATACAAAACATACTGCTTCCTCAAACAATCGCTCAATGCAACCATCAACAACGTTACAACTTGCCCCAAACGAGTGTTACTTTCGCCCCTAAATTATTCATTACATATTCAAACAAAGAAAATAAACAAATACATAAATACATACAAATAACCTGAAATAATCTGTAGATAGATGACAACCAAAATTAAGCTACAATAAATAAAAGAACTGAAATATTGAGTGGACGCAAAAAAATTAGTACGTACTTAAATCAACCCTCACGCTGCCTTTCCAATACGATATAAAAAAATAACCCCATACGATAATGTCGTAATCACGACTGGCCTGAAGGCAAAGTGCGCGGACCTCGAAATTTAATTATCGCGTTGGAACCATTAATTTTTCTTTCTTCGTTCCGAAGATGTACGCACTGTTGCAATCCACCCCTGTTACTTGTAGCCCCGATCTTCCCTGCACCTTTCGCAATCTCTACATTCACGAAAAACACCCTCTTTGCAGATACTTGTCCGAAAGACCGAGTTCCCGTTAAACGATTCCACGAAGCACAACTCCTCATCTCAATAAGATATCATAATTGCGGTCCTCTTCGAAGTTTTACTCCGTTTGCAAGCTCATTAACATTTCTACTGGACGGTAAAAATTGTTTCTCCAACTTTGAGAAATTTCAACACAAATTTATCGTCCCCGGAGAGCGATCGTGATACGGTCCCGTTTGTACAAAAGTTGTGCAATAATTTATTTTAATAATTATGATTTTTTTTTAGTGTTCTTTTTTATTGTTGAAAAGATCGCTACAATTCTTGGAAATTTTAGGAATGATAGTTCTTGATAAAATGATAATCCATGAATGATTTCAGAATTTTTCACTGCATAATTTCTTAGTTATAAATTTATGAATTTAACACGGGTGCTTATGAGAAATACAGACAGCTTCTGCAGACGTTAATGGTAGCAAGACGAATGGAACTAAATCGCCGTAAATTATAAAAAAATAATATCATCAAGATTAAGGATCAACAGATTGATTGTCCCAAGTTTCAAATGATTCGGCTGAGTGCTTATCAAGAAATTAATCAAAGTAATGACTAGTATAGCCTGAAACATTGGAAACAGTTGTACAGTCACTGACAAAACCTCAGTCAACCACACGTCAATATCGTCAAATTCGACTTCAATTACAATTAAAAGTGATAAATCAACATCCCCAAGTGTTAATTCATTATCAGTTCAGCTATTCATAAGCCTCACCATACACGACATGATCCAGACCCCCAAATCCACGATTCACCCATGTTGGACTAACTTTCTTCCCTTCTGTCCATCCAGCAACACCTCAACCCTGAGTTCGCACTAAATACAATCCAAACCGATTACACAATGAACCCAATTCTCGTTATTTCCATAAGCCAAAAACAAACGAATCAATTTCACTGTAAATCAAACAAATTTCTCCTAACCCAGAAATTATCTCCCCAAAAAGTCAAAGATCGTCTTTGAACCGTGCCACGATCGTTCCCTCCATCGATATCCACCCGTTCCGGAAACATAGAAAAAATTGTTCCCAAAGAAATTCGCGTGACCGTGGAGAGAGAGAGCGAGAGATCACGCTCGCGCGCGCACTGGCGTTTGCTCAGCCCAGCGGAGTCGATACCATCGCAGTCTCATCAGCATATAGAGTGCAGCAAAGAACGAACCGGGTCACGTATGGATGAAGCGTCGCGGCACCCGCGCGAAACCGTAGAGACCCGCTCGCGCCAGAAAGCACGAGAAGAACCATCAGTCAGTCCGGAGAGACGACGAGAGAACCTTCGAGAAAAGAAGAAGATGGAAATAAAAAAAAAAGGGAGACGGAAGAAGGTCGCAACGCGCCTACGTCTCTCGACTCGGAGGGGTGATGTCCGTTTTCTCTTGCTCGTAGCTGCCGGCCAATAACACGACCATTCCCCCCCGTGCAGCTTGTCCTGTCTAGAAGTGAGAATCCCCCCCCCCCCTCCCCCTCTGGCCGCCCTATTTCAACCCCGCGAGTCGGCCGGAGTCAAGTCACCCCGTGAAAAATGATCGTTCCTAAATTGCCCGCTTACATGATAAATATACAGCTGCTTCTCGTATCCCGAACGATATATATATACCAGCGTGTTTGGACTTTGAAATATATATATGCTGGTTTATCTATCTTTGTATGATATATGATATATATTATATATGAAAATAAATCAAAATCGATATATTTATGTGTATCTGTTAGGGTAGTTCTGATTCGGGTCATTTTTGAATTTCGATTGCAGCAAAGTTTTAATTGATTTCGAAGAAAAAATGTTAAGTCTAGCCTTGAAATCTTTCATTCGGGCTTTGTAGTACTGGCAATTTTATTATTTTCCGGTGATGATATTGGCGGGATGATTAATTATTCCGGAAAAAATGTGATACCATATGAAATCAACGGGTATGAACTTTACTTTCGACGAAAAATAAAATACATATATGGGTGATTTCGTGCCACGTTTACATTGTTTCTCTGGTGATTGTCATGAAATTTATTCAAATAATTTTTAAATAGAATATTGGAGAGTTTCATGGCCCCGGATTAATTGTGGTCGGTTGAGAAGGTTATGTAGGGTATTTTAAATCGATATGGAATGGTGTGCGGCCCTTACGTGCCAGGGACCCTCAGATGTTAAGTTATTATGAAATTACTTGAAACGAAGAATGAAAACGAGTGAGTCGTTTGCAACCGCCTCAACTTCAATGAAATTACGAATATATCGTTCAAATATAATTTTGGTACAATGTAGTGTCAATGATTTGAATATTTCATTTTAGTTCTTATATATTTCGAACAAAATAATATTTTCAAGATTGATATAAATGAACATTTTTTGCAAAAAAAATAGTTAAAATATTTTTTATAGATGATTTAAATCTCTATATAATTATTCTCATAGTTCTTTTTACAATTTGCATATTCTATGAGCTTTTCCCAAAAAAACGGCAGTCTTATCTCGGAAATTGGCCTCGAAAATGGTGCGGCAAGTGTTCTTATAATTTTTTATAATGAAATAATTCTCGTTTTCTTTCACCATAAAAAATATTCTCCGACCGGACGTAGAACTCAAAATTATTAACGACCATCCTAATATGCCTATATGTCAGGCTACATGTGTGTGTGAATATATATACATATTTTTTTGAGAGTCTGAACACGATAATCCGTTTCTAGATCCTAATCTTCCGAACGATCTGCAAACAAACATCAACCGAGGATAAAAGTGTCCCTCGCGTTTTTGTTTTCCATTTTTTTTTCTCGTCCCGATAACGTTGGACATCCGCAAGGGTCGCGAGCGTGTCGGTGCACAAAGATCCACTGTCCGACCGGGGGAAAGATCAATTTTTCATTTTATATACTCGTTATCTGACGGGGACCATAGAGGGACAAAAGGGATGGTTCGAAATATCTTCAGGGGACTGTGCCAGTTATTTTCTTAAGATTTGAACAAAAATCATCAATCGAAGAAATTATCCGATTCAAATGGGACTTTTTACCCGATTAGTGCATGGTGGGGTCGATTTGACCCAGATAAAAATTTTAAAATTCGCCAATTTTCCCGCAAATTCACTTGTTTGTTGTAATTTTTGTGGTGAATAAATTCTGGAAACTTCGTAGTTCAAAATTTCATCGTGAAGTAGAAAGCCTGAGATTCATTCATGATTTTTTTCAGATTTTTAGGATGATACTTTCTATTTTTCAAAGTCTTGGTTCGATTCGACAGAACGATACACTTTAAGGTTGCGAAACACAATCTTTTTACTTTATGTAATTTACTCTAAGCAGTCTTTTTATTTTATGTAGTGAAGAAATGTTTCTTTGTCAACAATAATCTAGTGTGATAACAAATAATAATTTTTCAAAAATCACTCCAGACTATACTTCTCCAAATCATTAGTTTATATTCAATGATAAAAATTAAAATCTAAGGAATATCATTATTTTCATGTACTTTCCTCTATTAAATAACAACTACAAAGTTGAAATTCTAAGAGAATCCTATCTGAGACGTAAACCAATCCCCTGGCAGCTGTGAGCTCGCAAAAAAATTTTTTCTTTAACTATTATTCGTCTCAAATTCAATAAGAAAGAAAAAAAATAACAATTAAATAGGGCCCAAAGTAAAACAATGGTGTATATTCTATATACAGCCTAGATATGTCCAATTCAATGAAAAAATCCGAAAATAAATATAATAATTCCAAGAATAATAATAATGCATAATTCTAGTTAATCGGTAATATAATACTATACCCAAAAATCATAAATAGTCTTTCCATAAACTATAAATGAAATTGATGATATTCAATCCCTATATAGACTGTATATAGTTATTATACATACTCTACACAATTTTTGCACTCGGAGCTGATCTTCTACTCAACCTAGACTGCTCTCCACGTGCTAAAATTTTGTTTCCCCCCATCTAAACTCCCACGATTCCAGCCGTAGTCCGTCGAAACCTCAAATTTCCTATTAAAACACCCTAGTACACACATTTCTCACCTCTACACGCCGCCACAATCCACCCAAAAAATTCACCAAATCCTTACCACTGAGATACCCCCAATTCGTTAAAAAAAAAAAAAAAAACTTTCTCACTCTTATTCTCCCGGACCATAATCGCGCGATTGACACGCGTAAAGCGTTGAGTGTCCGACCCCCGCGAATAAGTCGAAGCTTCGTCGATAAGGCTACAGCCCAGTTCGAAATAAGAATAAAGGGAGTTCGGGCTATTCGTTCAAATTAGCCGACGACCTTGGGCCTCCACCCTCACCCTCGTTTCTTGCATACCAGCTCCACATCCTCCCCCAACAGTATCCACAGTGCAAGATACCTTGACGCGCGTTTCAAATCCTCAGAGAACGCTCTTCTCCGGCTGTTCTCGTATCCAGCTTCTCGTCCTACGATCTCACCCCCAACCCCCCTTCACCGCCGCCGTACATAGGGGGAGACGTCTCTCGAACCGAAGGGAAAACGAATCGAATCATTCGAACCCCTTTTTTCTCTCCTTCCTCCTTCATCTTTCTTTTCCTCCCTCGTTTCTTCTCTCCCTCGCTCGTCGGTTTCTCGCGTGTAAAGAAAATAAATAGTCTTTGTCACAATTGTCCCGCTTTATTTGCTCGGTCTTCCAACGAAACGCAACGCAACCGCCATCAGGGGCCGAGGAACGAAGCGACTTCTTCACTTTCTCGGGTCAGCACGTTGACGAAAAAAAAAAAAAGAAAAAAAAAGACAGAAGGAAAAAAAAATCGAAGAGAGTAACGATGGTCTATTCCCGGAAAAAAGTAAACCAAAAGAAAGCGTCGAACGAAAAAACAAAAGGAAAGACGAGAGACAAAAAAAAATCGAGACAACGGGTCTCGGGGAGAATTACGTGGAGGGAAGCTGCAGTAAAGTCGAGGTGATTGAAGATGGTCGAAGAATGAACAATGAGATAATGTGAAATGGCTCGTGGGGGTTTTGACCGGAGGAGAAAAGTGAGATGTCCCGTGGTTCGTTGCGAGGTGCGGATTTTAATCTACGCACCGTTACATCGTTAGATCAGGACCTGTTAGAACAATCGTGAACACGGTAAAGAACGAAGGGATGGAGAGGTGACGGGTCAACTTTACGATTGTGGCTGCACGCCACCGTACGGCTGATTATCTTTAACCAAAATCGAATTGGTCTTTCGGGTCGTCAAGTCGTCTTCGTCGTCGTCGTTATGGGACGGTTTAGAATTTTTTTTCCTGCTGCGGATGAATCCCGGATGCTGTTCGTCGATCCGGTAGCCGAGATTTTTACTCGGACCGGTGCGAAAGGGTCGAGAGAAAGTGGGGAAGAAAAGGGTAGTAGCCGTACGTGGGTTCGAGTTTCGTTGGATGTAAACAAGGCTTATGATCACATGGACAGGTTCATAAAACCGAAACAGGTTGGGCTAAGGGTATACACCCGGGCGCTCGTCCTTCGGATCTTCGTCCTCGGGTGCCAGGTCCGGCTTGACCTGTAGGTGGGATGACGGAAACGGGCTCGTGCCTGGGTGCCGTTATTTTTTGGTTTGGGATATGATATATTCTTGCGGAGAAAAACCCGAGGAGGAAGTTCGACCGCGGAAGACACCTTGACGTGACAATATTATAAATACTCCGCCCTTTGCTTATGACCGGGGGCTTTGGGGATTGGGAACGGAGATCGTTCGTGGCTCGTTCGGGCGTGGCGAGATGGGGAAATTAGAATGTAGGTTTTGGGGGTTTTGTTACAGGTGTTGGGAGGGTTTATTGTACCATTAGCTATTGTATAATCAATGTTTCTATGGTCAAGGAATGATTATTCGATATTTGTATATGATGTGATATTGGGATAGTTTGATGGTGTAATATTGCAATGTTGTAATGCTATGATATTGTAATATTATAATATTCTAATATTGCAACATTGTTATGTTGTGCTATTATAATATTGTGATACTGTAATTATGTAATATTATAATATTCTAATATCGCAATGTTTATATAATAAAAGTATAATTAATTTATATGTGTATGTAATATAGTGATATCAGAATAGTTTGATACTGCAAAATTGCAACATTGTAATATTGTAATATTGTAATATCGCAATATGATAATTTTGTAAAGTTCTAATATTATCATATTCTAATGTTGCAATGTTTCTTTGATAAAAATATAATTAATTGATTCGCGTATATAATATGGTGATATTGGAATACTTTGATAGTGTAATATACCAATATTGTAACATTATAGTGTTAGAATATTGCAATAATAGTATAATTAATCATTGTAACCTTAATTAATGGTTTTGTTCCGTTAAATCCATCAATTTTACAAAATTACTGCATTCGGGCAATAATTTCCATCGAATCAATTATAAACCGTTCAATGATGAAAAATTATCTATACATCGTAAAGAAGCAACAGTTTTTTCTACCAGAACTTCTCAAGAACTATGGTGCCCAGTAAACGTGTGTATACCCCACTATATAAATGTAACTACAAAGATATATCTAAGAAAAGTTCCTCCAGTCGAGGTACGCTTTCTTAAAATCTCAGATAGAACGGAAACACTAAAAATTTAAGTCCATGCCACTGCGGAGTACAACTGCATGTGGTTTGTGTCGTACAGTTATACAAAAAGGGGGTGAAGATCGAATCTGTACACACGTTGAAGCAGATCTCGGATACGAAAAGAGACGTTACGACGTGAAACGACGACACCGGAGTAATATATCTTCGGACAACGGTCACCGTTATTCAACAATCGTCGTCCCCGTGTTCTGCCATGGGCGATTCCACGAGAACGAGAGAGAAAGAAAAAAACACGGAGAAAAGGAAATATTAAAAAAAAAAAATGAAACAAAAAAAAAAGAAAGAGAAAAAGTATAATGAAAAACAAAAAAGAAAGAGAAAAATTGAGAGAAAGGTGAGGAAAAACGCGAGGACGATGCAAGGAGAAACAAGATCGGTTCTTGAGATTGGGAAGACCCCGTGCCGGTCCAAGTGGAGCAGGCAGGAACTGCACGAGAGAAGAGATCTGGAAGGACCTGCCGGAGGATGTAATAATCCGGGTAGGGACTGCTCGATGCGGGACCCAGGTTTCACGGTCATCGTGAAATGAACAAACCGAGAACTGGCGACCCAATTGTTTTATGACTGGTGCGATCTACCCGATGGACGCGACGGGGTTGATTCCGGCGTGTCTCGCAACCGTTCGTCCTTCGTCATTGTTTTACAGGATGCATCCGTGTGCGGAAATTGTCACTTTTTCTTGTCAAGTGGAAAAAAAGAAAAAGTCGTGTGTATGAAGAATATCTGTATATAGTTTTATGTGTGGAATCGGACATAATATGTTAGAACATATATTAGAAACTGTATTTACCATATTAAATAATTATTAATTATTATTAATAATCATAAGAATATATTATATTCTGTATACAGACTGCATACAATTTATATTCAAATTCCGACAGAAATAATAATCATTCAATTATCGTTTAATTGATAATTCATGGATAAATTGTATGTGAATGGCATGAGGGTACATAAATAAATATATATGTGAGCTTAGTTGATATTTGGGTCAATGAAGATTTTTTTATTGCGCCTAAATCGCTCTTACTACTCGCTGATACAAAATTTCCCGTTCAAAATACATGCAATTTTTCTATTTTTCGTTAATTATATTGTCGAAATGACTAATTAGTCCTGGAAAAATTCAATTTCAGATACTTTTACGAAAAAAATACATACACGGGTCATCGTATGCCACTTTTACACGTGACTTTGATGACCATCATTCAATTTGTTCAAATAATTTAGAAATAACTGGAATAACTAAGGCTCCCCCCCCCCCTCTCCAAATGACGCAAAATACCCTGCATAATCTTCTCGAACAACCACCCTAGTATATATGTATGCAGGTACGGATATTAGAGTAGTTGTTATTCACGCCATATTCAAATTTCCATTGAAATTTGGATATTTATTCCAGCAATTTTTTTTTGATCTTTGAAATTGATTTTGATTCCTCGAGATACATAAAATACTCTACCGATTCTCACTCGGCATTCGACGTCTATGACAACCTCATGTAATAGGGGTTCGTTGGCAAAACCCCGTCAGAAAATTGCGTCAAGTTGTCAAGAAAATTTTGCGAGTTTGTGCGCAAACGCGATCCTCTTGCGGTTTTGCGGCTTCGCGCTTCGATGAACGGAATAACGAGACGTCGAACGATCGAGTCGATCTCCCGAACTCACATACCGACGTGTACAATATACCGTATTATGGTACATGCACAAATTCCAACCGAAGTCAACCGACCCTCGACTATGTACTGGAAGCTATGGTAATTGATTAAAAATGCGCCACAAACTTCATTCCGAATTCACGATTTCCTGTTCACCAAGTTTACGTCTGGTACAGAGGAAAATAATATTTTATATTCGACTGTACTTCTATTTCCTCGTAACGTAATATATTACGCCATATTTCTCACGTTTACTTATGTAACTGAATTTATGCTGTCACCCGTGTATCACTCTCAGAACCATCAACTACACCGCAAAAATAATTTACCGACAATCGTTGCCGATTTTCCTTCAGAATCAGCGAAACGGAAACTTGAAAATAATATGGGTAAAAAAATTATTATAAATAAAGGTTATCACGAGTTAATTTTTCAAATACGACTTGGACAATAATAACAATAGTGATAATAATAATAATAATAATTTTTTTTTAAATTCACAAAGAAATAAATTAATAATAATAATAATAATAATGATATAATAATTATTATTTTTATATAATTAATAAATTAATATAATCCAATAATTATAAATTGATAATAATAATAATAATATATTAATAATTATTATGTTATAATAATAATTGTCAATTGATAATTATAATAATTATATTTTCATACTTATAATAATTATATAATAATAATAATTATTATTATTATTATTATTAATAATAATAATAATAATAATAATTATTATTATTATTATTATTGATAATTATTATTATTATAATAATAATAATTATTATAATAATAATAATAATTATTATTATTAATTCATTTCTTTATGAATTAAAAAAAAAGGTTTCTTCAGAAATCGGGAATCTTCTTGATTATTTGTGTTTTTATCAATTCTATGAATGTCAACGATCGACATCTACAAATTTTTCTTTCATTCCAGATTCATATAAAATAATCATCATTATTTTTATCATTTCTATTATTACTATTATTATTTCTATTAATATATTGCTATATAATTAGATTTAAAAAAATTACCGATCTAATTTAAAAAATGACCCTCACAATCCTCTCAATTTCCAAAACTCGGGAATTCCTCCACGATTCACACTTCGGAAAATCATAATTTTCAAAATTTATTCGTTCCGAATCGTATTTCCGTCTTGTTTCAGTCATCATCCCATTAGCGATGCCGCCACCGGAAATCCCTATGGCCCCCCTCGACTCTTCGATACTCATCTTCATTCATAAATTTTCATATTCCTCGCCGTGCACCGCGCATCAAGCTGACGGACTGCGCATTGCACGAAAGTGGCGCTTGTTCACTCGACGATTCAAAAAAAAAAAAAAAAAAAAAAAAACGGAGATAAAAAAAATTTGTTTTATTACACGTCAACCGGTGGCTCATACATACGTCGGGCCGAGTGAAAACCGGTGCGAGTACGCGCGGACAAGTAGACAGACGAGACAGGCGGCTCTCTCGACGGACATGCTCGTAAACAAATCGGCCGCGTTTTATTGGAATGTCAAAGCGTAATATTGGTATTCCACGCGTCGACTCCCCAAAATATGTAGGCTCGCGAGGCGCATGCTAATGCTCGCGTTGTTGCTCGCACAAACCACGTCGTGGAGGGAGATATATAGATATATATGTGTGTGTGTAACCGTTGAGAGAGCTCGTCCGGGAGGGAGAAGACCGAACTTGCATCCGGTTTCCAAGCGACGGCTACGGTTCGCACCGAGCTACTCGTTTCGAGTTTCCACATCGTTCACGATTCTTCCGTTTTTGACTCGGAACGAAAATTTTTGTTTCGCACTCGGTCTTGTAATTTTTAATTAAAAAGAGGGAAAAAATGAATACTATTTTAGCGGTAATTTGTATCTTTCCGACGTGAATTGATTCGTTGAGGATTCAATTATTTTGGGTGTAATGAGGGATTGTGGGGAAAATTAAAGGGAATAAAATTATTCCTTCAAGGCTGTAGAATTTGATCTGATGGCCTATTAGCTATATAGATTGGTAGATTTATGTCCATATATATGTAAATACCACGTCAAATAATTATAAAGGGAATAAATAAAAAGTGAATTAAAAAAAAATTAAAGAATATATTTAAAAAAAATGTAATTATACTAATGGCAACTATTCAAACGCCAATAAATAAATTTCCCATTATTTCTAAAACGATTAAAATACAATAGCAATAACTACAAAAAATTAATTTGAAAAGAACAAAGCGGAAAAAAATGTTTCCATCCGATATTACGATTAAAAAAGACGAACGAGATATTACCAAAAGAAACAGAAACTTCTCGGCATTAATAATAGATTGAAAAATAGCACCGCAGCGAAACAATCGACATGGCGAGTGAAAAAAGTGAAGGAAGAACCGTGCGAACGCGATGGTTCGAGTTTGCAACGCGAAACCATGGCATTCCTCGCTCCATGATTTATCGATAGAATTTCAATGCCGATACACAATTCCGTCTTCTTTATTCCTTATAACTGATGTAACAGATGGCATCTCGTATTCTCGTTCGATCGCCGTTGCTTTTTCGATTTCTTTTTGTTTTTTTTTTTTTTTTTTCTTGCCCCGTCGATGGAAAAGGAGAGCCCTCGAAGTTCGGATGGCCAGCGAAGCGAAAACCTTCGGCCCGGCAAAGTTGACTCGGCTCGGCTTCCACCGCCGGGATTGTGTGAGCGATTGGCTATTTCACACCACATTGGATGGTCGACCCTTTCCTCGATGTGCCACTGACTCTTCACCCCAAGCTCCGGTGCATGGAATTCGTGCTGTTTTATTTTATTTTTTATTTTTTTGCAACAATGCGATTTCGCCCGGTCATCCGATTTCTTGCAAGTGTCCACGTTCCGATCAATTTTGTGGTTCGAAGGGAAAATCGAGTCAGTTTATTTTTCTTTACGGGATGAGGTTGAAACAGAGTCGCGTAATTTTGATTGGGGAAATCATTTTTAAACGCGGAGTTGCCGAGAGTTGCATATGCAGGAAGAAATAAACGAGATTTGCCTGAAGTAATTAGTCTATTTTGTAGGGGAAACCTAATAAGTCTACTGTTTTTCCATTAAAAAAAGAAAAGATTCGTCTTGTATTTTTTTTTTTGCAATTTTTCCTCAAACTTTTATATGGGTAAAATAAAATTTTATTATTTTAGAATATTTATCGATTATAAATTATCATCAATTTATAGGCAAAACGAGATATAATATTGAACGCAGTTCGTGAACGAAAGGATTAACGAAATTTCGATCGTTCAAATAATGTCGATTGTTTCAAAAAGTTCGATTTTTCATATTTAAAAAATTAGGTTATTTCCCCAAAAATTATTCGAAGAATCATAATTATTTAAACAATGAAAATCCCTTCATTTTACCGCAAACAACTAGATTCCCCTAGAAAGAACTAGATCATCCCTTAATGTTCGTTACAAGCGTGGGAATAATCGCAAGGAAGGCCATATAAGAACAAATCCTTCCGTTTCTTGTCGATAAGATGTCGCACAAGTCGCCATCCGCCATCGAGTCCATTAAAAATGAATAAAAACTAAATACAAACCAATAATCATTTGAATGAACCAAGAAAAAATAAAGTGTATAATTTTTTTTTTCAAAAGTCATTTGAATTACTTAATGTCGCGAAAATTCATCAGCAACCCCATATTACAGACTCATATGCTGATCCGCATCGATCCGACCGATCAGCTGTTGACCCACATTTAATGCTCATTGGGATTCTTCACCAGTGGTGGCGGGAAAAGGCGATAAAGTCTCTCCCTTTGCTCCCCGGGGAAGCCAGCCCTTCCCGCAGTTGCTTCGAAATGTCACGGTTGAAGTTCGCACTCCCGAGCGCCCAACTTTGTAAATGTGCAATCGTACAATCTCGTCCTCGTGCAGTCTCCGTACAATGGAATTGAAAGAAACAAAAAATCTAATCGCGCGATGCTCAGCGCCATCAAACGGCCGCCTCGACTTCGTTACGGATAGGCTGGCTATGGGTAAATTATTATTAACCATGATAAGGGAGTACGTGTGAGTACGAGCAAGATGAAATAAAAATAGGCTGCTTCGTAGTTGATAAATAATTTTTCGTATCGTGAAAGTGCATCGAAAATCTAGTTAGAATCGATAATTTTCAAGAAATAGAACAAAAATTTGTTTTATTTTAAAATTAACGAGTTAAAATTGATTGATTCGATAAGAATTAATAAAATTTGATGTTTGATTGAATATTTAATATATACATAAAATAAGTAAATGATGACTGATATTTATTAAAAAAACTATGGTGGAATAAAATAATAGTAAATTATTATAGGTATATATTCTGATATAAATTAATATTTAATATTTAAACAATAGTAAATAATTATAGGTATATATTATGCTATAAATTAATATTTATTTTGATTGAATTTTATTATTATTTTTTCTACATTCTCATATTTAAATTCTTCATTTTCAATTAATATAGACTATACATCTACAAATACATGTGTATTATCCAAAAACCTGAATAAGTAAATAACCTAAATTACACATCGAATACATATAGATCCCAAATCGTGAAGCCCAAACTTGTCCTTAATTCCATGGAATGGCTCGTATCCATGTACATCTCCCATATTGTCCATAACTATCCTCCAATTGCCAGAACAATGCATCTCTCTCCTATCCCCTTCTTACCCCTCCCAGATCTCCAATCAACGACAATTAATCAAACCAACGATTATCCTCCCCCCCCCCCCCCCCAAAAAAACGAAAAAGATTTTCAATGCCACCCGAATGGGAAAACAAATCCCATCCAACTTCCTCGACAAATTCCATTATCCTCGTCCCGACTGATTAATACATTAAAGGCCGCTCTTCCATCGACCATCAGCCGGAGTACTCGGGCCGCGCGGCCGTCCCTCGTAGGTACTCCAACATATATACGATACACACGTAGGGAGTAACCGAATTTTCGTAACCCGATCCCGTATGGTAATTCGAAGCGCGCGCGGTAGTTCCCGAGGGAAGGTCCCGAAGTGTACTACAACGTTCCAACGCTACAACCCGAACCGGGAGACGTTGGGTCGCGGAAACGGGGGGGATGAAAGGGTAGGTCCTGTTCACCCCCTTGCTCACTTTCGGACTTGTCTCTCACCTACGCTCGACGGAACAATGTTTAACCCGGCCGTGGGCGTATTGTTATTTTAAATAGGTATTATTCGATTTTAAAGTTCCTCGAATGCCTTTACCACGAGCGCGGGCGGGGGGGGGGGCAGAGCTGGAGGGGTGGGAGAGAAGTTTCGTCTTTCTCGGCAGCAGCGTAGGAGCGTTTTTCGAACCGAGTGCAAGGACCAGGGGTGGCGATTTGATTGCCTCGCCGATAGGGTTCCCAACCCCGTTATTTCCCATCCTGGCACAACAGCTCGCCCGACGACCCCTCACCCCTCCCATCCACCCTCGCGATCCCCGCCCCCTTGCGTACTCTCGAAATACCAGTTATTTTCCGACTTCGAAGGTCTCTCGGCGAATCTCCGCGAGCTTCTGCAGCCACGTCTGTTGCTGCACCAGTGCGGGTTCGACGGGTGGATTTTCGTCCGGGCCAAGCCCGGAGGCCGAGTTTTGCGGAGGGCCGGAGGTTGAAAGACGCGTGGCTCTCGTGTATGGCGGTTGATTGGCCGCAAAAGGGGATTGAAACGGTCGGCGAAGCGACGGGGGCAAAGGGCCCAATCGCAAAAAGGGTCGCGTTGGAGCGGGCTCGAGCGAGTCGGATGGAGACGGTGGGAGGAAGGAGGAAGCGAGACGGACGGTGATAAACTCCGGGCTCTGGTAAATAGAGTCTAATCAACCGGTGAGGAGTTGGGTTATGGGGATCGACCGGATTGACGGAGAAAATCGCCTTTCCATTGTAAGACGAGTCGCAGGAATTTTTGCGGGTGATACGCGCGCATCGTCGAATTCTTTTTTGGTAATACAGGTGCGGGCGAGGGAGGAGGCGGGGAGGGGGGGGGGGGGTGGTTTTTTTTTGTCGGAGGAAGCTCTGATCGTTTAACGTCGATAAAATGATGATGGATTTGATACGGGAACCGTGCGGTTAGAAAAGCGAACAGAGACTGGATTTGCCGTTTTTTCCTTTCTTTTCTGTGTTCAATTGGAGCCGTTTGGTGATTTTTCATGAATGACGTTAATTATCATCGTATTTTTTAGTACATGTTTTCAGTTTTTTGAAATTAATTTTTGAACGCACAAGATTAAATTTGAACGTGTAGAAGTTAAAACATTAACGAGTAACTATTAATGATATTTCTAATTATGAAATTATTGGTGAAAATGCTTTTTTTTAATTAGGAGCTATGATATTTCCACTCCTACTTTGATTTCGAGCTTGCATTACCAATTTATATCATCCGCAAGGTGACGAAATAAAAATGTTGCGGACGTATCCGAGTAAATCCATTTATTTCCTTATTCTTTCTTTTGACTAACACAATAAAATCGTAACAGTGTTTTTCTTTTATCCATCCATTTTCTTTTTATCCATAACACTATTTTAATTCAACCGAATTCGCTTTTTACGATCTTTCCGAATTTTATTCGACTTCGATTCGATTCGATTTTATTCGATTTCGATTCGATTCGATTTTATTCGATTTAACCGAATTTTGGTGCTTGAATAGTGCCAAAAACTAATTGTAACCTAATAATTATTATTTCCACACACCGTAAAATCGTCATTCCTCCAAAACTCTTTCCATAAACTCATCCAATTTTGTCTCCGTACCGCATAAATCATCGATAAGTTATCATTATCCACAGAGTGACAAAGTATCAACATTCTATCACGTATGGCAGTTCGAGAATAGGAAACATTAGTAAAGAAGACGCCGGAGACGTGTCACAACGACTTCCTTCTCGTTAATTCTTAGAAGAATTTACAGTAACCATGAATGCGAACTGCAACGACTCGTGCAAGAAGTTCAAACACGCTTCGCTTTTTGTTTTCGTCTTTTTTTAATTCTCTTTCTTCATTCACATTCACACGCGAGAAAATAAGACGATGAGACACTGTAGGTACGTATATAGACATGTATGGATGTATACATATATATCAGCGTTCTGTCACCGGAGTCGCGGAAACATTCCGCATAGCACCGTCGATGCCAGAACGAGACATTTCGCGGACTCTCACGCTCGTGAATCGACAACTCGATCGTTCGTTTTCGATCGCCATCGTGCTTGAATCCGCTTGTTATGGAAGTTATTCCCGGTGTGTGTTATATTCACACCCTTCGCGTGAATATACCATATACGAGGCATTCCATACCGATTCGAATCGCTTTTTACGTGAATATTTTTTATTTACCTGATATTTTTATATGTTTTTGTACTAAGTAAACAAAAGTTTATGATTAGTCCATTTTTTTTTCTTCATTGGGTTCATGTTTTATAGGGTTTCATTTTTTTTTAAATCTTGCATCAAATCTTTGAATTTTATTTCAAATGTTTGTAACTTGATGAGTAATTTAGTTTTTTTTTCGTTTTAAATGTTGGATTTTAACAACTAAATTTGGATTATTATTCACTGAGTTAGAAGAATAGGAAAAAAAAAACATGAATGATTTTTGGAAAAATTCATAACTTTTGAACCCATTGAAGATGAAAAATTAACAAATCATGAACTTCTCTTTGAGTAAGTATAAAAATATCAGATAAATCGAAAATAGTCACGCTAAAACCCGTTCGAATCGGTATGGAATGCCTCGTATATAGTCTCGAGTGTCTCTCGTATATTATATATAAATATATATATAGAAGAGACACTCGGCATTCGAATTAGACGGATCTTCTCGTCGTGCATACGCTATGAATTGGTTTAGAGATCCCAGACGCGTACGCGAATCTCGATAGTTTGCATCTTCCTGTACCATTGGATGATATTATTCCAGGGTTCGTACAACCGTGCATGTACGCGTGCGAGCATAAACCACGAAGAGAAACTCTCGGATCAATTCGATCTACCGCAACTGGATCGACTGTTTCGAGTAATATTCCAAACTGTCGAATTTTCGGGGATGATGTGGTTAACGATATTTCGTCGACTGTGCTATATTCGTTCGACGAAGAACATAGGGAAGCAATTGAACTCAGAGGCTCATGCAAAATAAAAAAATGAATTAAAATAAAAAAATCGCCAAATAGATTTTCATTAAAATTTATTTGAGACGAATCCTATTTTTTTTGGATTTATTTTTGTAATTAAAATTTGAATTCATTCGTATTTTGCTATTTGAATCTATTTGTCTCTATTATATAATAATATAAGATAATAATGATAAGAAAAATAATATTTGTATGTTATATATTATAACCTCAAATATATTTGATAATAAGATGATATAACATAAAGATGTATTTTATTATAATATTAATACATTATATTAGTTTTTCGTGTTTTAAAATCTATTTAATTATTTATTATGAATTTTTTAATCCATTCTATTATTTATCTATGTTTTTCTTTATAAACAAATTCCGTTGCTTTTTTCTCAGCAAGTAAATCATACTTTCCTCAACAAATTGACAGAAAAGAATACATGTAAATTGCGATATCGCAATGAATCTCAAATAATCAAAATCTGCGAACAACCTATGATTCAAATAAACCATATCTCTCCCCCAAAATCGACACACAATAAATACCGTTATCCCCCGACTTATCCCCGAAAATATCTGACAAAAACAAGCCCAACATACATTTTCTATTCATTTTCCGTTCGAGGACGGTGAAACACTGCTCCAGTAAAATATACGACCCGAACATTGATGTCCAAGAAATTGTAACACTTGTCAAGGTCGGTAAAAACATTGACACGAGGGACAAAACTGTACGAGATATCGATAAATAATCTTTGAAAGAACGAAAGCAAACGAGATCTCCCCATCTCCCTGCGTCGACAAGACCGAAACAAAGTTGCGACTAAGGGGAGGGTGGAAATCGTCTTCGGTTCGGGGTCGAGGAATAATTAAGTGGCGTTCGCAGAACCCGAGGGGGTGCCCGGCCAAAAGACACGACTGCGAGGCTTTAGACGAAGGTTTCGAGCTGCCGTTGCGGCACAGCATTGCCAAAAGACAAGCGAACGGTCCAGACTGCCCCCGCAAGTTACATCTCTCAGTTCCTTCTTTTTCGCACCGCGCGAATAATTCTTTGCACAACGGCTGCGTTCTGTCACGACTTTGGCTCGTGGAAAAGAGAAAAAAGGAGAAGTAAGAAGAAAAACCTACACCAATATCCATGTCAGTTGGCTTCTGTGGAGATAAGGTCCCGCGAATGCCACAAAACCCACTAATCTTCCGTCGTCGACAGGCATAATTGAAGAAAAAACCTAATTATAATACAGGCTCACGATACTCGGCGACCGATGGGCGACGAGGGGGACGAGGCAGGCCGGGCGCGCGCATCGACGGAAAAGAATTACCGAGAGGGGAACACGACAAGGAAAAAAGGGAGGACGAGTCCGCACGCTCGTTAAGCATAGGGAAACTCAACGAGAAAAGTGTGCTACGTGGAGAAAAAAAAATCGACGGCCCACGGTCGGTGCATGGTTTTTTTTTTCGTACTTTTTTGTCGCTTTCGTGTGCGATATGTTGGTGCAGTTTATGTAGGCGAGAATCGGATAATTTGCGATCGCTGCGAGGGAAGAGAGAGAGGGAGAGAGAGCGAGAGAGAGAGAGAGGGAGAAAGGGAAAAAAAGAAAGAGAAAGAGAAAGAGAGATATTCGTTACTGTTAATTTTCATGATTTCCCCATTAATTCATTTATTTATTTATTTATTTATTTATTCATTCATTCATTTATTTATTTATTTATTTATTTATTTATTTATTTATTTATTTATTTACTTATTTATTTATTCATTTATTTATTTATTTGTTTATCTATTAATGATAAATTATTTCCTTTTGTTATTATTCTCGGAGAAAGCGAGGAAAGCGGGGATAGCTTATTCGTCGATTTTATGATTTTAAAAATTGTCTTTTTATGTTTTTATTCATTTATTTTTCTATTTACCATTTTATTTGTATTACTTAATTTATTTTTCTATTTATCATTTACTATTGTTGATATTATTTTTGAGAGAGAGAGAGAGAGAGAGAGAGAGAGAGAGAGAGAGAGAGAA
>OZ020164.1:4298118-4343541 GCA_963971145.1 Sussaba pulchella
GAGTGTAGGCCCGTAATTATTCTTCTCGTACGGGTTTCGAGGGCTTGAATTTGATTTTTCGACTTTTTGTTTGTTTGTTATTGTTTGGCAATGTTTTGTGGAGATATTGTTTATTTTGTTCACCTGTCGGGGATTGTATGTTTATACGCCGGGGGAGTTTTGGTGTGTCGCAGGGTTTAGTCTTTAGTGATACTCGAGAGAGGAACATAGATGAGGAGGGACGTCACAAATCACTGGATTGAACCCTTTTATCACCCCATGTGGTCGATGATCTTTTTAGTATCTTTTGGATCCTACAACCTTACTCATTTTTTAAAAAAATGTCTTAAATCAGAAAAAAGATCAAATTCTCGACGTCAGCCCCAACGAAGCCAAAAAAAAAAACGCTGTACCAAAAATCTTCAGTTACGTATTATTCAATGAAACGATTAATAAAAATGTCAACGCGTGTCTGACTTTCGAGTGTTTCTCGAACCCCGTGTACGATACTCGAAGAGTTCTCGGGTCTTTGGATCTCGCTCCGTCCGACGTGACATCATTCTCATCTCATCGCTCGTGTATCCGTGCTCTTCCGTGAACGCCCTCGTCACTGCCGAGAGGTTGGCTCGCATCCAATATTAGTATAGTTGAATAAACGTAATTAATGGCGCGGAGGCAACTAACCGAACGAGCCAAGATATATAGCCGGAGGTGATGCGAGGCGTTTGTTCCATCGACGCTGCTTTGTATGTGACGTTCCGCGAGAAAAGGACCCTCACGCGTTTCGGGCGAGCTTTTTAGGACGGATTCTCGAAGTACTTCCGCGTCTCACATAATTAGCGAGCGACAGGGTGGGGAGGAAAGGGAGGAAGGGGTAGGTTGTGATATCCAGCCTTTCCTTTTATGACTGCACCTGCAGGGTGTCGTATTAAGGGCACCGAGGGAGCTTCAGGCTCGCGAAACTACAGGTGCGGATCAAAATGCCGAAGGTTCATAGTTGCGACAGGTTAATAATCGAAAAAAGCTCCGAAAATAGGCAGAGGAATGGAACGAATCGGCCTGGCTGCGAGTTGAATATTGCCGGGAACACCAATATTCCGATAACGTATGGGTTAGGTTATTTTTGGGAATTATTAATACGAAAACGGTAAAAGATTTTTAAACGCAGTTTGATTCAATGCTTTCGATCACTCTTTACCTCTTGACACTAGTTTTTTGGTTAAATGAATTTTACTCGTGTCACTTTTATTCGTTCTTTACAATGAAGTCCAGGGCACACGGGGTATAGAATTTTGACGGTTCCAGTTATCGGAAACCAAAAAAAAGGGAAAATTTATATTTATCATACCCTTGAACATAAATAAACACAAGCTCTCTCAAAAAATTCTGAATTTTTTGGAATTGTAGTTTTTTTTTTGATAGAATTAAGTTCTTTCTTCCTTTTTTTTGCTCAAATAGTTGTGAAAATGTATTATATTATTATTTCAAAAAAAGCTTGTATCCAAAGACGATGTAAAGCAACGA
Organism: Sussaba pulchella; assembly: GCA_963971145.1. Lineage (NCBI taxonomy): Eukaryota > Metazoa > Arthropoda > Insecta > Hymenoptera > Ichneumonidae > Sussaba > Sussaba pulchella. Next base: position 4,299,622 of record OZ020164.1, read on the forward strand.
AAACGTGAAAACCATTTTTTTTTTTCGCTGTAGGGCCTTTTTCTCGCGAATGTCACATATAATGACAACGCGTGCGTTGTCGCCTCAGACTAGCAGGCATGGAGTCGAGTCTCGCTCAGACGGACTTTTACTACTGAGCGAAGACACGGCGACACTGGCACAATGATGAAGATCCTATGAAGTCCCTCGTCAGAAGTCCCCTCATCGGACAAGCGAGATCTTTTCACCCGCTTACGACCTAGTAGAGTAGGTAAGAACGCATGTGATCAGACAAATACAGTGTCACGAGGTAGCCCGAGCGAAAAATATATATTTAGAGTACATAGAGAATGTATGTATGTCGGTTTGTGCATAGAACCGGGAAATTGTGTCCCATCTACATAGAATTTTTATATATGATTCTTCATAGATGATAATGGTTATGATATCATTATCACTTAGTATATACTAATTAGTACTGATAATAAATTAATACTATAAGTGATGAGCTATATTAATTTATTAACAATTAGTAGATAGAGAATTATGATATCCTACTTATCTTCATCTATATCTATTTGTAGTTTATTGATTCGAATAAGTAATTATTTGATTCCTTATATTGCATTCATATTAATAAATATAAATCTATGTATAGAATAAATAAATAGACAAATTAAAATAAAGGAATAATAACAATAATAATAATAATAATAATAATAATAATAATAATAATAATAATAATAATAATAATAATAATAATAATAATAATAATAATAATAATAATAATAATAATAATAATAATAATAATAATAATAATAATAATAATAATAATAATAATAATAATATAATAATAATAATAATAATAATAATAATAATAATAATAATAATAATAATAATAATAATAATAATAATAATAATAATAATAATAATAATAATAATAATAATAATAATAATAATAATAATAATAATAATAATAATAATAATAATAATAATAATAATAATAATAATAATAATAATAATAATAATAATAATAATAATAATAATAATAATAATAATAATAATAATAATAATAATAATAATAATAATAATAATAATAATAATAATAATAATAATAATAATAATAATAATGATAATGATAATAATAATCATAATAATAATAATAATATCAATAAGAATAATAATATGTCTCTATATACATCTATATATTTTTTTCGACCTATAAGTCCACAATTAATAATTAATATACGAGATAATAATATCAACGGCTAATATAAAAAACCATTCGATTTATTATAAATAAATCGTGGATGAATTGTATACAGTGTATAGCTGTCGGTGTACCAAAATTCATACATGCGACTCTATACATAAAACGTTACATATTTATCACACTCTATATATTTTTCATCGACTCTAAAGAAGCCTAAGATCCTCAAGCCCTCGTATCGATTGCAGTCTGACAAATATACACATCGTACATTGTATACAGTATTCGTACTTGCATTGAGACTCTGCCGCCTCTTTTGATCCGAGCTCAATCCCGCGGCTTATCCATTTCTGTTTATATATCGTTCGAAAAAAAAAATCCCATCCTCGCGATCTTGATTCATCGACGAGCGCGACATCGAGCACGTCATCAGCCGTGGCATCTGTTTGGATTATACAGGCGAGAGAGCCCGAGGGCTTCGTCATTGTCGTCGGGGAAAAGAGAATTAATGCGGCGAGTTCGTCACTGAAGGAACACCGCTATCTTTCGATACAATGAAAACGTTTATGACAGACGGAGACACACCAGATGAAAATTGAAACGCCACAGTCGTGACGATGACAAGATCGACTATTCGGCTGTTGACACGAGCACGCATTCATTGACGACAACGTCGAGACAAGTCGCACCGAGATGACGGTTGACTCGCGCAGCTTGTGAGATCTCGATTATCGTAGGGGCGGAATAAAGAGAGGAAGGAAGCGAGAGAGTCCAAGTGGAAAAAATAAATACGGTGTGGGTAGATAAATAATATGGAGAGAATGAATGAAATTGGACAATTGTTCTGTATACAGACTTCAAGAAATCTATAAACTATTCATATATTATAATATATAATGCACGGTATATAATGATGATTAATATACAATGTATGTATCTATAGTTCAATTAGAATCCAGATGATCATTATGATGATTAATAATAATATATTACTATCATTATTACTAATAATAATAATAATAATATTATAATAATATAATTATAATGTAATAATATAATATAATTATTATTATTATATACAATAATATATTATTATTATTTTATAATATAATTAAAATATTATTATTACCTATTAGTATTTTCATAGTTATCTAGATATCCATTTTATATGTATTGTGCATAATAACCATAGGGAATAATAAAAAAAATCGAGTGTGTATTATATTGTCATCGTTGACGTACAATTAATATAATATTTCCCACGATTATTTGTCTACATCTGTATTCCATAGAAATTAATTTCTACAATGGAAATTTTTATACAAATAGAAGTGATCATATTATTCCCATTATTATTATCACAACGATTATTTACATACTTATTTATAAATAAATAATTAATTTATATAAAACGATGATGTAGTTGGAGGATATATCATATTTCTTGTATATCAACGATGAATTTTGAATACCGTCCGATTTACTATATTTATTATGATAGACGATTCATCCAAAACAAATTCCTATCTCAATGATAATAATATAATCATCATTCTTTAATGCGTATTTTGTGTATAAATTCATACAAAAACTGTATGTGGACCGCATAGAAATTATTTAGACACATGTATTCACCACATATATTCACAATAAATACTGAATGCCATTCGATCCATTGCTCGTTAAGTGTCTGTAGTTTATATACAGTCTATACCCAGGATATTTTCGCTCAACTTTAAAGATAAAACTATACATATTCTTTGCATGCTCTGTGTGTCCTTTCTTCCTCTTGAACTGAGACAGGAAGAAAGAGGAAGAGAGAGACATGTGGAAGAACTCACGTCGTTCCACAATCCTCCCGTTGTATGATACGCGCGGATGAATCACGTATGCCGCATTACGTTACACACACGGCGACTCATCTACGTGCCTCGTGCTGGATATATGAATGAACGAAGGCAATAACGCATACCAGCGAAACAGCGCATCAGAAATACTACTCGCGCACAAGCATCATAACTGCACAGAGTCACTCTGCTTTCTATTCCCACGCGATTACTTCGCAAAGTTTGCGGCGGCTCGGAGCTCATGAGATCACTTCTGGTCCTTTGCGAAGTGCTCCACGGGCCCGCGATCCCCGGATGAGAAATTCATTTCTGACTGTCTCCCGCGACGGTCGTTATCTCGCCTGTCGATCGCAACACCGCTGCTGCTGCTGCTGCTGCTGTAATAGCAAAGTCGCTATGGACGAAACTGGAAATCTATAGGACCTAGGACTTTCGTGCTAATTTTCTTGTAAACTTAGTCCAAGAACTAACTAGGACTAGGGCTGAGTTCACTGGCTACTTAGGAACTTAGTCTTCTTCTTCTTAGTCTTCTCCTGTCCTTAGTCAGGCGTTATATTCTCTGATCTTTTTAATCTAGGTTAGATTGTTTCGAAAATAAGAAGAGGATGCTGTATTTTCGCATATTTCTCGGAGTGTCTTTGTGAATATGCTGTTCAAAATGATGAAAAAAATATTTTTGCGTTCCAAATAACGAGCATGTTCAAATGGTCGGGTTAAAAAAAAATCCTTCTTAAATTCAAGATGGCAGGCAACGCTCCATCCGAATTAGTTTGGAAATCTTAATTTAGACTACGACTGGAGCCCTGCCTCCAACGATTAGAAGAATAAAGATGCACTAAAAGTTTTTTGTAATTTTAAATGTACATCTCGACTGGGTTATTGCCGCTCCCCGACTTCTCATCTTTGTCGGCTGCGTACTCGCTCGACGATTTACCGTTTCGCAATGTAACGGAGAAACATGAGGTGCTCTTCGGTTACTCCACGCGTCGCCACTGACACCCCGTTACGGCGTGCCTGGTGATAGGCTTGGATGATGATGATGATGATGATGATGATGACGATGATGATGACAATGATGGCGACCGGAGTTGTGTACATTAAAAAAAATCTCAAGGGTGGAGGCGTTAATGAAATAAATAACACCAAACACCACGGAAATATACCGAAATTGAAGTTCGAAGGACCTCAAAAATGTTTCGAGAAATTTTTTTGTGGCTTCAGACAGGTTTTTCGGGTTTTTCTTTCCTCCAGGTGAGAGAATAAAATTACTCATTGTCAAAGACACTATTGTAAGACTACCCAACTGAAGTTATGTAGAACGAAGAAAAATTGAATTTTCCTTTTCGACTTTCGCATTAGTTACGAAGTAAAGAGAATATCAAAATTTTAAAGTAATCAAGTCAAGCAAGAAAACTTACTTTTCTCGATATTGCTCGTGATTTTACGCCGGAATTTGCAGATTCGTAATCACAAAACGATTTTCTATCCGATTATCTGGAGCGACATAAGTTAAAACACGTGAAAAACCAAAAACCAATTTCCCTTTAATAAAAATACTGATGATCTTTTTTTTCAACGACCCGGAAGATCCAAAATCATCAACATTTCTCCAAAGACGTCGAGATGAAACGAGCACTTCAATACAAATAACAATAAATTCATCTCTCAACGACCCCGAAGATCCAAAACCCGCAAAATTACTTCAAGGACGTCGCGATAAAACAAGCACTTCAATATAAATAACGGCAACCCTTTTTTTTAACGACCCAAATTATCCAAATTCATTAATCCTGGTCCAAAGACGTCGAGACGGAAACGGGCGAATTGATGTAACGTAAGTTCAACGGGAACGCGAGGTCCGGATCGTAAAACCGAAAGCACGAGGAGACGAGCGGGTGGTGCAACGTTGACCGTTACAGCGGTCCACGGCCGAACCGAGATTATTAATAACGGCGTAATCAATTACAAGCTCTCGTGGTCCTGCCAAACTCCAACGAGACCGACGAACGAATTCGTGGCCCGAAGCTTTCGCGGGCCACTGTTAAGGGGTCCCGCGTAAACGGTCGTCGTTCGAACGAGGCGCCGCCACGAGACGTGCTTCGGTATACTCGTAAAACTCATCTGCGGTCATCCGCCACCACCGCCTCCGCAATGTTATGACTCCCTTTACACCAAGGTTTCGTCCCCAACCTCGACTCGTTATCCTTTTCAAAATTATTGTCGATAAATCCTCTCATCAATTACTTTTCGAACTAACTTTGAACACGGGTGGTAAAATTTTACTTTTTGTGCTCCTACTTGCTTTGGCGGCTGGATATTATCGAATTTACGTACGATTGGTTAGTGTACAACGCTTTGTTTATTTCTCTGACTTGAATCAACTGACAAAAAACGTTTTATGTAACGCAACCATGTTTTTCTCGCTTTTTGCGTGCGTGTTTGCGGGAGGCAACATATGACTTTTCGCGACTTTCCACTGTTCGTGTGGTAGATCGTACGGAAAAGTGCACATTTAACTCCTGGGACGTAAATATTTCCCTTGTCGAACTTGTCAAGCGGGCGTGAAATTTTTTTTTACCGTCTTTGGAGAACGAAAGACTGACGAACGGGAGACATATCAGCTTATTCGATCTCCTGTCACATGGACTGACAGTATCAACGGCATTGTGTCATTGTGCTTGCAATTATTCCTTAAGAAAATATACTATTTATATTTGGTTTGTTTGAGGGATAAGAAAAATTGGTCATTTATTCTATGTGCATCAGATTTATGTATCGTTTGTTCAAAAATTCGCTTATTTGTTCGTAAAAGTTAATGAAAATTTTATAGAATATTCTTTAAATGTTACTTTTTTGAGTAGTTATTATAAAAATAATTGTATATTAACTGTGTCGTAAAAAAACTATCGAAAATATGCTTTTTTTATATCGAACTAACTTTCTCCCCCCCTTAAAAATGCGAATACGAATCACTGGCCCATGTGCTTCTTATCGAAAAAAAAAATCGGTATTTCAAATTGCGAATAGATTTTTGTATTCCCCGAGTTACCGATTCCGAGATTAACAATTTAAATGATTTTCCGAGCATGACCCGCCTATTCTCGACATACTCGAGCTGCCATCGATGTAGTGGTAGTCCCGATGATGGGAAGAACAAAAACATCGCAGCTACCTCTATATTCCATAGTTCAACGAACTCGAGCGCAGCAGACAGGTTAGCATCAATGCGTAGTCGGGGGTGTATGAAGGAGGCAAAGAGCTGTGCACTGAAAGTGCATCAGAAATAGTAGCGCACAGGTACATATACATTAGGGTGGTTCCAATATGAGTCATTTTCGAATTTTGATTGCGCCGAGATGTTAATCGATTTAGGAAAAAATAACGACAATATTGAGCCTGATTTTATTCTTCTAATCTAACTATTTCTATGCGCTGATTTGAGGTAAAGTTTATTGTTTAAAATACATGCAATTTTTCTATTTCTCGGTGATTATAGTAGCGAGGACCTGGCATTAATCTTGGAAAAATGAATCCTATTTTCATAAAGACAATGGACATATATGGGTCATCTCATGTCATATTTACATAGTTTTTTTGACGATTAACATCCAATTAATTCAAATAATTTTGAAATTACTAAAATATTGGAGAGATTCAGGGCTCCACATTGATTGTAGTTGTTTGAAAGGTTATATAGGGTATTTTACGTCAATTCCGGGGGATGGTAACTCGGGACATTCAGAAATCCTAGTTATTTTAAAATAATTTAAATAAATCGAATGATAATCATTACAGAAACGGTATAAACGTGGCATGAGATGTCCCATACATGTGCATTTTGTTCGTTCAAGTTGCATTCCCACCCTTTCATTCCATGAAGTATTTTTCTAAGAATAAATCACCTTAAATATTCAACCAATCGCCCCAGCGATCTCGTTACCGAAAAATAGAAAACTTTTCTATATTCCAAACGTCAAACTTCTTCTCAAATCAGCGAGTAATAAGAGTTACACCAGAAACGTCAAACTGAGCTCAACATTTTTGTTATTCTTTTTTTAATCGATTGAAATCCCGGTGCAATGATGATACAAAAACGACCCAAATAAGAACCAACTTCATGTACCTACGGAAAGAAGCTGCGGGCGTATACGGGTGTGTTCTCCGGACGAAGTACGAAGGTCGACGGATGAGAAGAGTCAAGCGAAGAAGAGACGAGTGCGAGAGGTTGTTGCTGATGGCGATGCTGCTGCTGTTCGAGCTCGGGGATCGTCTTGGGCCGGGTGTACCGGGAAAGCAGCGGGAGCCCCTTAAGGTAGGATGCCTCTTCTTCTTGCGACAGCCAAGCCTGCCTCGACGACTTCAAAACAGTCTCTTCGGACTCGCTTCGTGTAAAAGATCGTGACGATGCCTTGTATTCTCTCTGTCGCGAGCGCTCGTTCCCGTCCGAGACTCCTACGAGTCTGAAAAATGAACTACTCGATACGTGAGACGACTTCCGGATGATTATCGCAAGAACTACGGTGTATCCGCGACGTCAATCTTGCGATCGTTTAATCGCGTTTCATCCATCACCGGTTCATGGGATCGTTAAATCATTTGTACGCATTTCGCGCCTGCTGGTTGATGAAACATTTTATTGTTTATTGCAGTGAGATTAGAAATATGTGGTCCGGGGGTTTCAAAATTTTTTTTTTGTTTGACACAATTGTTGGAAGACGGAGATGGCGTTAGTCGGGATTGCGAGTTGGGCTGCGCCTTAAGGCTACATACGTAAGGTTTATATACTGGAAAAGTTTCAAAATTTGTCCTTTTTTTATTGTTTTTGATTTCATTAGTCTGAACGGTTAGGAATAATTTGAGCTTTGCCGAGTACATACAGTGCAGGATGCTATTAAAGAAGGTAAGATTGCATTTACGCCAACTTTGAAGCCGTTTTTCCACGATTCACTTTTTTGAACCTCGTGAAAGTTCTAACTTTTGAACGAAGGTTCGGATCGCTTTGAAATTTTTACGACTCATTTTAAGTATAATCACCTATCGTGTGAACCACAGAAAAAAATTACAATGATACAAAAAAAATATAAAAAATAAAATACCGACAGAAAATGTATGTACGCTCCATACGATGAGATATTATAAAATAATTTAATTTAATTTATTTATTTTTTTGAATTTTTATTTTATTAATAATTATTTCGCACTGATGAAACAATGATTTATTCTCAATTGAAAATTAAAAGTTCAATGAAACAAGAGAAGTTCATTTAATTTTTTTCTCTGACTTCTACGACCCCCCCATATATTCCCGATGTACTCCATATTTATTTTCCCCACTCGCAAAGAGATGTCGCTGCGGAATCATCCCCGTCTTCCAAAAACCCTTAACTCCCCCCAATTCGTCTCGCATTTGAAATAATCACGTCGGCAAAATTCCTCCGCGGTTTCTTTAATGTTCGATGTTCGACGAAAAAAAACAAAAAAAAAACATCTGGAAGAGATATAATTGATTCCATTTCTGGATGGTAGCCGGGCAGGATGTAATCATTGAAATTACAATAACGGGAAAGGGTGAGCTCGGGCTCGTTTTATCAGCCAAAGTGTAATCCCGTTCGTAGACCGTACGCAGAACGTTTGCATATTACTATGGACCGCGAATCGTGTCCACGGATGCTGTGTACACACGCAGGCAAGCCTGAGCCGCGGCACGGCAAGGGTGAAGGGGGGGAGGAGACGTTTGCCAATTCCGCACTCGCGTTGCATTAAAGCCCCGAGGCACGTGCTACGAATGGTCGGTTATTACGCACGCGAATTAGGCGCCTACTTGCGCCAGCAGCGCAGCACCGGGCATTTCTCTGTACGTATTTTTTATTTTATTTTTTCATCTCGGTCTCTCGCGTATGCGCCGAGTAAGCATTCGCGGCTCGAACGTTGAATAATCCAAACTCAAGTTTGAAGTTTGCGACCGAAATCGTCGTTCGAAATCCTCCGGTTGAGGAAAATTAAGGGGTTTGTACAACAGAAAGCAGAAGAAAGTAGAAATTTAAAAGAAGAAAATTTTTTGATGAAATGAATGAAGATATCTATACTGTTACCGATTAAGTACATACACTTTGTAAAGTAATTGACGGTTTTTCCCAAAAAAGGGTTTAGTATCGCGATGGAGGCTTAATAAAATCGTCGAGTATAAAATCTTAATGAATTCCTAAATGTTTCGCGCGGAAAATAAAACATTTGTTTCGATAAAACGTCTTCCAAATTATTTGTTCGTTCGTTTTATCACCGCGAGACTTTTTTACCTTTAATCTGGGATGGAAAACGGTAAAGAAAACAAAAACAAGCGAAGATTACGGACTACCGATGCCACGGGATCGCAAAACGGTGGCTCGCGTGGGTACGAATATTCGTTATTTGTAATAAAAGAATAAACTCGGTTCGGAGCGGTTATATGGGATCGTAAAGTCGCGGGTGGTTTACGTCGGGGTTGTTACATCAACGGCGCAAGGACGGCACACGCCTCTACCGGGTTATTCTTCGTAACAGGCCATGACGCAAGCTGGTTGCGGGGGATGAACTCGCGAAGCGTCGGATACGCAATAACACGGATACTTTTTTTTTTTAAAGCTTCCATCGCGCGTTCGTGCTTGGCGCGTTTCGTGACTCAATTTTGCTTTTGGAGGATCGAAGTCGAAGCAGCTGACAGGAGAGATTACCCAAGTGTCCGATTTGGATTTGATTCGGTTTTGGGATCCGATTTGGTGGGGTGAAGAAGAGAAGAGATTTTTTAATAAATTCTCCTTTTTTCAATGAAATCAATCGCATATGTTTGAGTCTACAGATTTTGTTGAAATAGGCAGATTTTTTGAGAGGTCTCGATGGTTGGAACCCTTAATTGAGGTTATAGATGGTTAACTACCGTGTCTACAATGTGTCTTGAAATTAATTAATTTTAACTTATATCTTCGAGTTCACCGATTTTTTTGGAATAAATCTAATTTCGAGGGGTTTTGGTGGTCAGGTCCCTTAATCTATAAGCGCTATCTTTATCACTGTTCCATATACGATGGTCACGTGTTCTATTGGTGAGGTATGATAATTTTAAACCGAAAAAAAACCTCTGAATCATAATTAATTTGGAATATTCGAAGAATGTAACGTTATTCTAATGTGAAATTTCAATGGCTCCGAAGCACCCCTTAATGATATCGTATGGATCGCCAAATGCTGCAAAAATTTGCTTACATACTTTGAATCGTACTACAGGCCAAGGGTACTAAATTCCCCAAATGATTATATTAAGGGACACCGAGAAGAAAAAATCGAATATAATCGCATCAGCCTTGACATTTTGATCAACCAGTTAAAAAAGACAGTTAAGTCAACGTTAAAATTCAACGGTTGAATTTTCACAGCTTCTCAACCGTTAATTTTCGAAAGTCAATCCTCAATCCTGCGTCAACAACCATTCCACTCCACAAAGTCCGTCCGCAGCTGTGTGGTCTCCTCATATCTATCCTCCTCAACCGCAAATCCAAGTATTTCATACGATAATTCGCCCACCCGCGAGTGTCTACGAGTTTCAGCGCCACCCGTGGCCGAAACTCACACTTCGAGATTCCGATCACGTTTTTTTTTCTCTTTTCCACAAGATTCCGTCATCAAAGCTGTGGCTTCTTCCGTCCAGGTTCCATAAACGAGACGAAAACGGTTGTGTTTCGAACGGCGTCGAAGATTGTTACTCTTATTTTCTTCGTTACAAAGCCGGGAAGCCGCGCGAACGCGTTGGCTCGCGGACGAACATCAAAACACGCCCCACGGGATCACGAGTGAGAGGAAGAGAAGCTCGCGAGAGTCGCAGCATCCGCGAGATTAGAGGTGTGAGGATCCGCGATTGTACCTGGGTCGAGACGACAACGCCGAGAACAACAACGAGGACGAGGACGTCGACGAGATAGTCGGCGAAACAAAAAGATTGCTTCGGCATGGGAATGAGAGGCGGAGGAGGACGGAGGATGTGCGGAAAAAAAAGGTGAAGAAGTCGTTAGACTCGGGCGAGACGGTTCTGGCGGGCGCGAGACAAAAGAAGGAAATTATGATACTTCGGTATGTGTATGTATATTGGGAGGGGTTCTGATTTGGGTCAATTTCGAATTTTGATTGGGACCAGGTCTCGGTATATTGTCAGAAAGACATGTTGAAGCCTAGATTGTCGTTTTAGTTTCACTCCTAACTTAGTACGCTGATTCGAAGTTGATTTAGAGATGATTTTTTTAATTTTTTAATGGTAGTAATATTGGTGGGGCGAGTAATTATTCCTGGAAAAATTCGATAACGAATGAAATTAACGCGTATGAACCCTACTTATTCGTGAGACGAAAAAAATTGACTCCTATATGGGTCATCTTATGCCACGCGTACACCGTTTCTCTGAAGATCGTAGTTTAATCCATTCAAAAACATTTTTTTTGTTACCGTCGGAGAATTTTTTTCCCACTCTTCCAACCATGTGGATTTTAGTGAATATTTGCTGTTTATGAGCCTTTTTCCATTAACAAACAACATCTATTCATTTCTTCAAAACAAAAGCAAAATCCAAAGAATAAATTGAATTAAGAACGTGACACATCGAAGGCATACGCTTTGTTTTGACGCTCCCGGTATAAATGATTGCTTTCTCTCGTGCACCTACTTGAAGATAAGGTCTTAAAGCGCCTCACCAAAATAGTCGATAACCATCGAAATCGAACTTCGCCAGGGACAACGAGAAAAGCGTGTCGGAAGTCCAACACCACTAGTCCGCAGTACTGTCTGTCCAATCGGACGTTCTCGAGAACCCTCGCTCTTCGAGTACCACAAATATTGACCTCACTGGGGCGGTTTAGTTAAACGACTCCCGCGCGAGTGAAAAAGGTACACCAAGTATATATATATATATATGTGTGTGTGTATATAAGTCGATGAGCTTTTCGACCCGTGCGGTCAGCTAAGAGTGAAAGAGAAGAAAGTGTATTGACCGTTGCGGATTTTTGCTTCTTTCGGGTATTTCGCGTTTACTGAAAGGGATCGAGATGATCTTTTATTCGTCATTAGAGAACTTCCTTAATGATTGGAGACTGGGAAGTAACGATCAAATATGGTGCTTAACACAGAGAGTTATTTATTGACGTAAGACATTGATTTGAATTTTTTGAATATATTGGTGAAATATTTTAACCAAGAAGATTCGTGATTGATTGAATGAAAGTAGATATTCGATGTCTGTCGGTAAAATATATCTAATTTGAACTGTATTAATTAGATTATGCCGCAAGGAAAAAATATTTTGTCTATATTATCGTTTTTAAATGAGATACTGAATATTTCATGTGTCGGTAAAATAGATATTTTTTTTCAATATAAATTCGAACATGTCTCAGCGGAGGAAAAATCTTATTTCTGTAATATTATCGTTAATGAAAAAGAAATTATTTTATATGTGTCCCTAACATATAGCTTATTCGAACAACATCAACTCAAAGACGTCTCAGTGATAAAAATGATATCCATATTATCATTATTAATAAAAAAACTAAATATACAATATTTCTGCTCACAATGTATCGTATTCCAACAACATCAATTCAAACACGTCGTCGACAACAACAAAAATGTTGTATCTAAAATATAATTATCAATGAAAAACGAAAAATTTCGTCTTAAAATATATCGTATTCGAAGAACATAAATTGAAACATGTTTAAAATTTTTAAAAATCTGGTATTTATAATATCATTATCAATGAAAAATAAAAGATTCAGTATTCATCCCTGAAATATATCTTATTCTGTCCCTAAAATATATCTGATACGAACAACACAAATTGAAAACATGTTTCAAACAAAAAATCTGATCTCTATACTATCATCATCAATGAAAAATGAATCATTTAGTATCCATCACTGGAATATATCTCATTCGCACAGTAGATAATCATTTAAACACGTCGAAATAAAATACACCTTACATCCACACCAGCGTAATTAATTAAAAACCTAAATCTTTGACATTTATCCCTGAAATATATCCCGTTCCGAAACATACCAATTCAAATACGTCTTTTTATCACCAACAAAATTCTGCAAACTCCGTTTCCGTTCGTGCGCATTGTCGTTACTCCCAGGTCCATTCAGCCTTACTCGTAAACCGCACTCGACACCGTATATTCAAAGTTTTCACTGCCAGATAGTTTAATCAGCGTGACGGGCTCCGTGGACCCGAGATTTCTCGAGGTGACGAAGGCGGCGTGCACCGACGATACGGACTTTGCGGAGGCACGGACCACGCGAGTACACGTGTTCGAGCTGGGCTTACGTCAGATATCACATTAGACAAGAGGTCGGCGCTCGGAAGACGATATCTTTCCACCTTCGTACCGAGACGTTATTGCGCGATAAGCGCGCGTGCTTCACGCTCACGACTGCAAGCTGCGTTTCCAGGATACGAATGTGGCTCCGCTGCGTCAGAGAAATTTCACAAGTACAGACTGCGCTTCGTCTCCGGCGAGCCGGGATATTACAGCGAGAAACTGGCGAGCGGATATCACCCTCGCGGTTGTCGGTGCATAATATACAGGTCGTTCCACGGGAAGCACGTCTGAATCGTTTTTTTTGCCTGAATTTTTGCCTTAGGAGAGAAAAAACCTGCCAAAACGATGTCGTTCGAAGGCAACTCTCAACTGTCAACTGTCAAAGTAGATTCTTCTTATCTGCAACGTGTGTCAGAGCAAACTTCTGCACAAGATAATCTTGAGACTGAGGTTATTTAGGTCTAGGATCACGATGACGTTAAGCACTTGGTTTAGGCTTAGGTTTAGGTTCGGTTTTATGTTTGCGTTCAGATCTAGGTTTAGGTTGACTGTCAAAGTAGACTCTTCCCATCTACAACCTTTGTGGAAACAAACTCCTGCACAAAACAATCTTTAGGTTTAGGTTATTCGGTTATAGGTTGACGTTTGCCTTAATTTTTGCCTTAGCAGAAAAAAACATGATAAAAAGAACTCGTTCGAAGGCAACTGTCAACTGTCAAAGTAGATTCTTCTTATCTGCAACCTGTGTCAAAACAAACTCCTGCACAAGATAATCTTGAGGCTGAGGTTAATTAAGTCTAGGTTCACGATGACGTTTAGATCAAGGTCTCGGTTTAGGTTTATGTTTACGTTCAGATCTAGGTTTAGGTTAAATGTCAAAGTAGACTCTTCTCATCTACAACCTTTGGCAGGCCAAACTTCTGCACAAAACAATCTTTAGAATTAGGTTATTTGGGTGTAGGTTGACGTTGACGTTTAGATCTAGGTTTAGGTTTAAGTTTAGGTTTAGGTTAAGAATGTTAAGGTTATTTCGGTTAGGATTCAGCTGAGGACCTTAGTTAAGAGGACCAAATCTTACGTACAACATTTATTCATGCAATTAATATTTTACAAGTTATACAGTCGCGCCAGTTGTGTGGATCACCCTGTATAGCCATGTAAATTGACTGCACTGCAATACACTGATTTCATTTTTCGCCTATGTACTTTCCCCACGCATCACGGGCTTTCACACGGGCATTGCTACGATATACACAAATGTAACTACGAAGATTATATTGAACGTACACGAAGCCGCGATATATCTGACGTCTCGTTGCGCGGCGTAAGTTGATACACGACGTGGAGAGAGACGTAGAGCAGAGGGACGGCAGAAACTTGGTTTTTTCTTCGTATCGCGGGAAGTGGCGTGCACTTTTCTTAGGCTCAAGTAAGTCCATGAAAATCAAATTTCGAACATAAAAAAAGGCCCTTATTACTATTGCGTTATTATTATTACAATTAATAATGATAATTATATTTTTATTATTATTCTACACATATAATATAACATATCAGTTTCAACAATAATCTATTTAACAATGTGCGTATACATTCACGCATAAATTATTAAACTATAACATCAAATTATCATAACTATAACTGACAATTGTACAATAATTATTATTTTTATTTATCCATAAATTGTACGTAGACGCCATATATTTCCGTCACTCGGAAAAGAGTCGAAAAAAAGGCAGATCTCGCAAGGGTCCGGAGATTCCCGGAATATGAGTAGCTCACGGCGGAAAAAGAAGGCCAGTAGAACTCTGGACCCGGACGACCGCGCTAGCTCGGACACTTTCGATCCTCGCGAACGTCGCGCCGGGTTTTACCGCGAAAAGAGGTACCGCGGTTTCACGCATCTTCGCGAAAGATCTCCGACCGACGAGATATTCGTCTCGTCCGCTCTAGCTCATCCAGAACCGAGCTAGAGACACCGCCGAAAAACACTTGCTCTCCTCTCGCTGCTAGCCACGAAGTACGACACACTCGTCTGCTCGCAAGACCCCGACGGCCGCGCTTACGATCTTTCTTCTCCGCTCCTTTCAACGTTTCGTGCATCCTGACTGACCGGCCCCGCTCTCTTGGGGTCCATCGTCATCGTCCCGAGTGTCCGGCGTTGACCGTCTCGCGCGCAACGCCGAAAAAAAACTTCGTGGAACTGCGACGACCGCCGACGACCAAGGACGACTTTTGATCACGCGCAATCTTTTTTCGCTGGTTTTAAAAAATTTTATCTAGCTATTTTTTTTGTTGTGAAAAAACATTTTTATGTGTTTAAAAAACATTTTTTGTCATCACGAACGGGACCGGAGGCCGACGAGAGAGTTGTGTTTGGCGCGTGGAGGGCACGAGGATTTGATTCGTATGATGCTGGGGGAACACCGCGGCCGCGAAAGGGGGTGAACGAATTTGACTGACCGTCACCTGATGGCCCGCGTCAACGAGTTTTGATAAGAGTCAGGGATCGTCATCACGGCTCAGACGGATTTCTTTCGCGGAATCGCCGGAGAGGCGGCGGCGCGGCTAGTAGTCTTTTGATCGTCGTTCATTTTTTTATTCACTTTTTGATAACGTTGCGGCAGTTCCGGAGTTGTTGGAGTCATTCCCGGTGTCGTGGATTTTAGACGATGGTTTTAAAAGTAAATTAATAATAAAAATGATAATAATAATAATAATAATAATAATAATAATAATAATAATAATAATAATAATAATAATAATAATAATAATAATAATAATAATAATAATAATAATAATAATAATAATAATAATAATAATAATAATAATAATAATAATAATAATAATAATAATAATAATAATAATAATAATAATAATAATAATTATAATTATAATAATAATGATAATAATAATAATAATGATAATAATAATAATATCGTCAGTAAACATTTTTAAAAATTCATACTATAAAAAAAATCTATATATTTGAAAATTGGAATTCTTGAAATTATAATTATTAGTTGAAATTCTATCAGAGAACAATAATAATAATATCATGAATATTATTAGATCGTATTTATTGTTCTATTCTTATTTTTTATTTCATAGTTGCTTTTTATCATGTTGAACCAATCCGATAAATTAATTATTAAACAAATAACCTAAATAATTCATAATCGGTCTTAGACATTAAAGTGCTCGGCCAAAAAGCATCGCAACGGTGAAACATTTCTATAGTACAGTGACTCGACCGGAAGGTAAGAGAGGAAGAAGAATCGCGCTTATTCCCATATCGAATTGCCGTGAATCTTCCGAGAGTCAGCACGGAGTCGTTCGACCTTTGAACGCGGCGTTAAATCAACACAACCGCCATACACCACCACCATCACCATCGCAATCGGTAGAGACGTACTCAAACGCGATCTGACCGAGAGAACCCACGGCTCGAGCAATTATTTGCGTCTAGATTTATGAGTGTGCGAAGTACGAGCGAGCAATGCTCGCGCGAGAAATCAGCAGCGAAGTCAAGCCCGAGTGAATTCACTCATATCCCTTCTTTCTCTTTCTCTCTCTCTCTCTCTCTCTCTCTCTTTCTCTCTATAAAAAAAAGTAATAATAATAGTAAATGAATAAATGAAGAAATACATAAAAAATACATTTTTTAACCATAAATTCTACTAATAAACAAATCTCTGTATTTCTCTCTTTCTCTCGAGAATAATAATAATAATAATGGCAAATGATTGATAATAGATAAATAAATAAATGAAAAATAAATAGATAAATCAATAAATAAATAAGTAAATGAATAAATAAATGAATGAATAACTAAATAAATAAATAAATAAATAGATAAATATATACCTAAATAAATAAGTAAATTAATAAATAAATATATAAATAAATAAGTAAATAAATAAATGAATGAATAAAGAAATAAATAAATACATAGATAAATAAATGAATAAGTAAATAAATAAATGAATGAATAAAGAAATGAATAAAGAAATAAATAAATAAATAAATAGATAAATGAATAAATCAATAAATAAATAAATAATTCAATAACCTCAATAGAGAAATAGTAAATAAATAAATAAATAAATGAGAAAGCCATAAAATCTATCGATAAACCAATCTCGCTGTTGTTTTTTCTCTTTCTCTCCCACTCTCTTTTTTTCTCCGTCTCTCGTCTTACACGCTTCAACAGTGTGTATGCCGTATACGCGACTCCGCTCTACTCCCCGAGCCGCTATTCTGTTCTCTTCTTTTCACGCACTCGTTATACAAGTACCTCAGCTCGTTCTCGCTGGGATAGCTCGTTCCTCTCGGCTGTTGCACGAGAATCACTTTGCTCATCGTAATTACATGGCTCTCCCCGAGCCCGATCTCTCAATAACTCAAACGAACGATTATCGATTGCGAGGCTATAACTTCTCCTTCGATATTCATACCAACCCTCACCAGCTTCTTTTCTTTATCCGGTACTCGACGTACGAATGTATTGAGAATAATATAAAACATGCGAGAGTATTCTTGGGCATGTGATTAGTGATTTTAGGGTCGGGAGGGGTCTTAAGGGCGGAATTTGAGATTGGAGAGTTCTGAGCACTGACGTTTGACTGAATACTGGCACGGATGTAAGTCAATTTCATTTATTTTCAATCGATTGAGACCTTGTAACAATCCAAATTTAAAAATAACCCGAATAAGAACCACCTCAATATATCAACGATCAGACACGAATTGTGTACACATGTATACAATCCGCATACAGAATATCCATCCCCAATAAAGCTTCTTAAACCACACATCGAAGGCCGTTAAATCACATCATTAGACCACCGTCGCGTGCATAAACAAATCAATTCATCAATTACGAGTTAAACGGCAACGAATTAATCAATTCATGGTTTTGTTTAATATAAAAACTCATCAATCGTCAAGTACGGTTTATTCATTTATGTCGAATTAACGATCGTATTATAAATTATTAATTTCGAATAGGATGTAGCAAAGAGTCAACGAACGTTCATTCCAACAGTCCTTGAGTACACGCACAGATAAAAGAGTGAGAGAGAGTGAGAGAGAAAGAAAGAATCGTCGAATCAAAGATGGATAAGTCGACGGAGAACAAGAAGGAAAAACTTAGCGGCTGTCTACCCGGGAAGCCAACGAGTAAAGAAGAAACCCGCCAAGACAGATGCACTCCATTCGGGGTATTATTCAACGAAAAGTAGTTATACATGTATACACACGTCTCATATGTACGTTGAATATAGTTGTATGTGTCTAAAAGTACCTACACGTATACGTAGACATATGTAACTACTTCTTATAGACATATATATGCCGCAGTATGCACATAAGTGGGACGTACGCGTGTATGTGGTGTGTAGGTGAATACAGGTGATGCTTTAAGGTGGCCTGGGCGAGCGATATGATGGATTTGTACCAATTACTCTCGGTACGTCAAACGATATCTCGCTCCTCTTTCTTCGCTTCTCATTATGCATCGAGCGGTGGTGCTGCGTGCCTAGCGTGCTACGCATCCGAAGATTCGTATATATATACATTATATACATATATATGTGTATAGGTATATGTCTGTATACGAACGTCTGCGACTTCTCTTGTTCGCTTTCTTTATAACGCTCCGAAGAAAAACGGCGATCCATAAATTCTTACATCTGGTAAACATCGGAGACTGCTGGCTGCGTTGAATCAATCAAATTGTTTTGAGGGTACGACTAATCGATTGGGCGCGATGAAAAGTCGATGAAATATTTTTTGATAATTTCGATTGAGAGGCGGTGGAATTTATGAGGAGAATTTGAGATGAAAGAAGAAATAGGTTTGTGGGTGAGAAAGTAATCGGGAAGAAGTTTCCTTTATGATTGCATTTGAGTTATGTGTGGAAATCGTGATTCGGATTGAATTAGAATTTAGAGAAAAATGAGTAGTTGGATCGTGGGACACATTAGCGATAAAATTTGGGAAAAAAGCTGGGATTTCTGTCGGGGATATGTCAGAAATTATATGGAATTTAATCAGTGATATTTGTGGTAATTCTGAATCAAATTTGTTATTTATTTACTATGTCGTGTTATTATGTAGAACAAAAAATGTTCCGTCGTGGTGGAAATGAAGGCAGTTAACTGCTGTCCAGATCAGAGTGAACTATATATATAGAGCATATAAAGCATGTATTAATGCATGCATGTGAAATTAAACATATATATTCTGGATAAAGATTTTATGCAATCTATAGACAATTCAAAGAGAGCCAGTCGCAAAAAATTAAAAATGAGAAAAATCTCCACACCTACAACGAGCCCGAGTTAGGCAAGATTCCTCCTTCAGCCTTCTGTACTCGCAATAAACAAAATACAAAAGACTGAAGGCAAAGAAGAAAGAGGCGAAAAATACATAATCGCAAAATTAGTAAAAGAATCGAAAGTAAGCAAAGAAACCCACTCAAAACAAAAAAAAAAGCAAAAATCCCCACCCCTAGAACCAGTCCGAGTTATTCAAGATTCTTCCTAACCTTCTGTACTCGCAATAAATAAAACGAGAAAGCCTAAAGACCAAGAAGAAAGAGGTTAAAAATACATAATCGCAAAACGAGCGCAAGAATCAAAAGTAAGCAAAGAAACCCACTCAAAAAAAAAAAAAAAAAAATCCCCACCCCTAGAACCAGCCCGAGTTAGGCAAGATCTTTCCTAGCTTTCTGTACTCGCAATAAATAAAATGAGAAATACCAAAGACAGAGAAGAAGGAGGCGAAAAATAACGTTGCCAAGAACTGCGAGGGTGGGGCATAAGCTCCGAGTTATGGAGAAGGAAGTTTTTACGGTGTTTTTATGTCGCAGGGCGGCGGAGCATAGTCGAGCCGTCTCAAGGCGAGTCGTTGCAAGCGCGTTAGGCGCGAGCACGCGAGAAAAGTAGATCGAGCCCTTGCCTTTTCTTTTTCTCGTTTTATTCTCAAACCACCTACGCACACCCTCGCACATTTTCCTTCACTTTATCCGCTTGCTCTACCGCCCTCCCACCCGTGTTTCTCTCTCCATCGGTCTCCGCACGGTCGCATCGCTTAAACAAATTAAAGAATCGTCCAGCGTCACCCGGTTTATGAGCTCTTCTCCGGCTACAATAGGAATCTTGCATCTTTAATAACGTTCTCTTGAGAATAAGTACTCGGGGCAGAAAAATATAATAAGAATAAAAAAGAAAAAAAATGAGAACACGAAGAAGAAGAAAATAGCTGTAGCGAAATGCGAAGCGAGGGTTAGGGATCAAAGTTCCGAATTTTCAATGTTTCGAAAGTTGTTAAGATCGAAATTTATTTATTCGAATTGTGCTTTCCCGAAATTGTCAATCTTTGATTTGTTTTTCGGTTCCTAGTAGATAATGTAGGGAAAGGTCGAAATCCCGAACGTTCAAATGTCCGACGGGTCGGTAATTCTAATCGAAATTTATCGAAAATGAATATGCTAAATCGGCATAGGTCCGACCATGAAGGGTTAGCGAATCGTTACGAGGCATTTTTTATTATTTTTTTTTCCGTACCAGACCAGTTCGAACTGTTTTCATCGTCCATTGTCGCAATAATCGGCGGTCGGAACGTTCAATTTTCGTCAATTTACATCGTCGAAACTTCTCAACAATGAGAATCAAATAATCGAAACAAATTAAACATTGAATAAATGACTATGAAAATTTGGAGAAGAAATTTTGACGTTAAATTCCCAAGCTCAAATTTGAACCTAAACCTGAATAATCAAATAATTAAAACAAATTAAACATTGAATAAATTCTTATCAAAATTCGAGCCGAAGTTGGGCGTTCAATTTCCTGGGCTAAAATTTTAACCTCCACCTAAATAATCAAAATAATTAAAACAAACTTTGACGTTAAATTCCTCAAGCTAAAACTTCAACCTGAACCCGAATAAACAAATAATCAAAACAAATCAAACATCGATTAAATAAAAAAAACAACTACGCAAACGAATACGTGCGACGTCAATAACGAAAAAAAAAAAAAAAAAAATGTCTCACAATCTTTTCGAGCGTCGATTTAATTACACGCGTCGCTTTCTCCATTAGCGAAGTATTTTATCGATCGTCGAAGGTATGTCGCACGGTTGCTTCGCGTACACGCGCGTTTCCACGGTGGAAAACTCGTTTTCCAACGTGACTCACGATCGTCGAGGATCGCGAATAGCCTCGCGCTTGATTCCCGGGAGATTATTTTGAAAATTTTTGTGAAATATCAACGATACCTCGTTAAATTGGAAACGTCCGCGGGGCGAGGAATAAGTTCGGAGGTATCTCGTGGCGATTTATACGAAACAGCGGTGGAGTAGAACGCGCGCGCGTGTCGCGTGCGTCTCGTTAGTTCGTACGCGCGCGGGTTAAACTGCCGGTGACGCTAATGGTTTCTGCATCGTGGTATGGCAAAGTTGTATTCTACTTTGTGTGTTCGGTTGTGGTGTGCTCTCGTGGCTGAAGAAAAGGAGGGAAGTCCACACGCGAGCACGGACGTACGCACACACGTATGCGGATGGAGTTACTACGGAAAATAAAGGACCGTTGGTCCATTCGCTGGACACGGCGAATTATTTGCCTCGGGACGAGAAATACACGCTTGCGGGAAAACGCAATCGACACGTTCTCATGCCTCCCGCAATTTTTCTTTTTTTACATTGAACCTGGAGAGATTTGATGTTAATACGGTGTTTTTTTTTTTGGTCATTATTCTGGAGTTGAATCGTATTTGCCGAAAATATCGTGATTGCAGATCTGGAACTAAGAATAATTTGACTGGATGAGTTAGAAAAACTGAAGGACTCGAAATGTGACCGGGAGGATGCGAAATTCAATTTGAATGCAGTGCATTTTTTTTACTCTCCTGTATCTAGATCTCATTGGCAAAGATAGTACATGTATAGAACTAAAACTAGAAATAATTCTTCCGAAGATCCTGGAAAAATCCGGAGAATCGAAATAAATTTGATTTTGATACAGTGAATTTATTTTTATTTTCTTGTATTCAAATATTATCTACCGGAAATACCAAGAATATGGATCTAAAACTAGAGAAAATTGTTATAAATAACCCGAAGAACCTAAAGAATTTCTATATCAATAACGTTAATTTTTTTAAATCTTCTTCAAATCTTCTCTAATTGTATTTCATTCGATTTCTTTTTTCACAAATATATCCCCGAATAATTTCACGGTAGATTCCGGTATAAGAAAATTGGATTTTTTCGACCTCGTAAATCAGCATTCCCCTCTTTTAATCTCCAATTTATCGTTGGTAACGACTTTGCGTTCAATTATTCACTGCGTACATGTACCAAAATG
This sequence comes from Sussaba pulchella, assembly GCA_963971145.1. Classification (NCBI taxonomy): domain Eukaryota; kingdom Metazoa; phylum Arthropoda; class Insecta; order Hymenoptera; family Ichneumonidae; genus Sussaba; species Sussaba pulchella. The sequence goes on from OZ020164.1 coordinate 4,322,373, forward strand.
CAGTAATTATCCGGGTACGTGTAAGAATAAGTTGGGCATCACCAGCGGCATTCACGATACCGTACCTTAACCGTAATATTAATGTAAGATCTTCCAAATTCGATAACGAATTGGAAATCACGTAGGGGCAATTACGGTCTAATCGTGGAATAATCGGTAATTATTCGACGGCGTCGGGTGACCCAGGAATCGCGAAGGACCTTCCAACGTACGAGTTGTAATACAGGGAGAAAGAGACCGCGGGCCTTTCAAAGAGAGCGAGAGAGAGAGAGAGAGAGAAAGAGAGAACGGCAGAAAGCTACTGTACGCAAGGACCGCAAGGGCTGTGGCTACGGGGTAGGTCTCGGCTGATTCATCAGCGAGCGGACGGTGCGAGCCCTTCGGTACCGGAGTTTTAGGGATGGAAGACAGAGAGAGAGAGAGAAAGAAAGAAAGAGAGAGAACCAGAGTGATTGATTTATTAGTAGATTTAATGATTTTTAAATTACTTTTTTATGTTTTGTTTATTTATTTATTTATTTCTGTATCTATTTATTATTTACGATTATTATTATTATATTTGGGAAACACGGAGAAAGAGAAAGAGAGGAATAGGGATTAGTTTATTGGAAAATTTTATGATTTATCAATTTTTCCTGTGCATTTCATTGGTTATTTGATTTTTTTTATTATTCACTGTTATTGTTATTATTATTATTTCCAAGCCAGCGAGAGACAAAAAAAAGAGAGAGAGGAAGGGGAAACAGAGTGATTGGTTTATCGGTAGATTTAATGATTTCGATATACCTCTTCTATCCATTTATTTATTTATCTATTTCTTCATCTAATTATTATTCACTATTATTATTATTACTACATGTGAGAAACGCAGAGAAAGAGAGAGAGAAAAAAAAATAGACATTAGTTCATTGGTAGATTTGATATGTTTTCTATATATTTAATTATTTATTCATTCACATTCCATCATTCATTATTATTATTATTTTCGAGACGGAGAGAGAAAAAGAAAGAGTGAGAGAGCGAAAAAGAGCCCGTAGACCCGAACGTTCATTTCTCCCCCGCTCACCCTCTTATTGCTCCCCGAGTGGCCGCAAAACGAAGTTTGATCAAATTCTACTGCCCGAGCATAAAACTGACCGGCTGCCCGGCGTCCAGGGTTATGGGTTCCGATAAATGATTCATCCATTCGATACGATGCGATGCGATAAGGCGAGCCTACTATTTTTCCACCGACGATGCTTTCCTACTTTCCTTCTGGTTATTTTCCTTCGTTTTTTTTTTTTTTTTTTCTTCGTTTTCTATTGGTATTGGTCGAAACGACGAGTACGATGTTGGTGCAGGTGGACGTAAAGGCAAACATGAACTCGTCAACGTGAAGCTGCAAATGTGAGAGTCTAGACTGTGTGTACAGTGAGCTTGGATGTACGTAAAACCAACGTGCTTGTGGGGTATCAGATGCGAGAATGAGAAAGAGGGGGGAAAGGGGGGTAAGTGTGTGTGTGCGTGGCGAAAGCTGGTGTGCTAAGCAGCGAGGGTCATCATCGTTCGAGCCCTTTTACGAGCTCGAGCGCCGTCTTTTCGCCTTTGGGAGACGAGAGCCAACAGAGTCGTTGGTTCGAATGTTGCGGCTCGCACTTACGTTAAGCCGGAAAAGCCAGCGCCACGAGAGAAGAGGGAAGAAGGAAGGAAGAGAATACGTCCTGGGGCCACCTCGCCCGTCGGTATTCTCGGAAGAGCCTTTTTACCACGACACCACTGGACCGGATCATGACCGGATCGCGAGGACCTTCTCCAGGGGTTCAATTATCGTATTTTCAGCGACAATTTTTCGATCGATGATCGGGGTCACGAATCTCGGTTTAATCGGTGAAAAAAGTGGATTTATCGTGTTTTGATTATGGGGAATATTGTCTGTGGTTTATTTTTTTGGGATGGTTTTGGATATTTTGCGATGGCAAATTATTTGGATTTGTTGGATTTAGTATCGGAGTGATTGATTTTTTTAGTTGAGACATGTTATGCGAATTTGGGTTTGTATTGATATTATATAGGGTTGGTAATTTTTTATGTTTGGAAAATGGAATGGAATGATTGCATTAAGGGAATTGGGGAAGAGATCTTGCATTGAGGAATCAATTCGTATTTTTTGGATGAATGATCTTATTTGCATTATGTGATTTATAATTTTTATGATTGCTGGGCTTTTGTTACTGTTAGAAATAATTCTATGGAATTACGAAACAATGACAAGTAGAGAAAGTCATTACAATACCACAATTAAACTAAGCAAATTGTAAAGAAAACCTTGTATCGATGAATAAATTTGTATTTTGTGTAAATGATCTCATTTATATCACGTGATTCATTATTCACATGCTTGCTGAGCTTTCGTTACTGTCAGAAACTATTTTGAATAATTGAAAACACCACTACAAGCAAATTAATTAATTACAATGCAATAATTAAGTAGAGCAAATCGTAAAAAAAACCGTGTATTAAGAAATAAATTTGTATTTTGTATTAATGATCTTATTTGTATCATGTATCTTATTTTTTCATGTTTGCTTGGCTTTCGTTACTTACAAAAAAAATTTTAGCTAATGAAAAACGCGACAACACGCAAATTAATCAATTACAATTCAACAATTAAATGCAGCGAATTGCAAAAAAAAACTTGTATCAAGAAATAAATTTGTACCGTGTATGAATAAACTTGTTTCTATCATGTGTCTTATTATTTTCATGTTTGCTGAGCCTTCGTCGCTGTCAGAAATAATTTCAAATAACTCCGACACAACTGCAAGCAGGTCAATCAATTACAATGAAAACCTACGTCTTAAATTATCCTACTCCATAGAAAGTAACGATTCTACCGTGTGTCCCAGACCCATACACATTATTATTATTATTATTATTGTTATTATTTCTCTCATAATATCGTCGCATTACGACTAACAAGGCGGCGTGAATACATCGCACGATTGCATCGCAATCTTAAAGTAGATCACGCCAACGATCCTTATTGCACATCACTTCAGTACATATATGGAAAACGATGAAGGCCTGTCCCCTTAAATCGCATCGCCGGTTATCCCCGAGCCACGTCAAGATTTGCTCGATAACCGCAACCCAGCCCGAGAAAAAAAACAACCAAGATAAAACTCTCAATACGGAATATACCATAACCCCATAAAAACTTTGAAAAAAAAAAAACAAAATAAAATAAAAACAACTTACGGTCGTTCGAGTCACATATATACAGCCATCAAGGAGATAGCCCGGACCGAGTGGTCTCGTGTAGCAAAAAAAAAACCCGTGGGCAGTTTATTGAGCGCGGGTGGCTCGTGGATATTGTTTTCAATAAAGCGGAGCATCAATCAGCTTGTCCGGAGTTGGAAAGAGCGGGAAAAAACGCGAAAGGCATCGGTGTGGGCACGCTGGAGCGGATGCTGTGTGGTTTCGACCACGACGAAGCATCGACGTTGGCACAAGTCGGTGAATCCTGCGGAGGGGTTGGTGGGTGGAAGGGAGGAGAGGTTAGCCAACGGAGTCGCTCGATCTCCCGCGGGAAAACGACCACGCAAGATGTCCGAAATGCGGCGACCTTTGGCCATCGGGGAAGCCCCGGATTACCGAACTGACCATCTCCTTTGCATAACGACGACGCGCACGGGCCAAACCCGCTGGTATATCGTCATCCCCCTGCCGATGGCACGAGTCCTTCGACGTTTCAACCCGCTTCCTCCCCTCGTGTTCCTCGCTTCGCCGCCACGCTGCGGCTTCACGAACGACCGAACGATGCACCCGGCCCCGACCGGGCGATCAAGGACTCCTCGTGGACCCGACTCTGGCACCCGTGGGTCGAAATCGTAACCCGTAGAGCCGGACTTCGGATGGGTTTGCCGGAAAGGTACTCTCCGAGTTTTGAAACTTTACGAACGATGATAAGGAATATATCCGTCGGACTTTTTGGGACGTTCGTATGCGGAATGTATGTGAGGCAATCTGTGGCAAATAAGACGGTCGAAATTCTGACCCATGGCGATTTAGTTTGTGGGTTATTGGTTTTTTTTTTTTTTTTTTTGGAATTTCATTTGACTCCGAATATGTGCCTCGTTGTTTTCGGTATTGTTGGAGCTACTTCCGGCCGTTGGAAAAATCTAATGATTAACGTGAATAAAGAGAAGTATTTTATAATTGGACGTAATTGAAAATTTTGATTTTTTTGTTGTCTCCAGTAGGTATGAAAATAAAGGTTGCTAAAATTGCAGCGTAGGATCGATCGTGCACCTAATTTTTTGACTTGGTTAAATAAAAATATAATGAGTAGTTTGGATCTTTTATTTTATTCGTTTATGATTGTTTCTTTTTAATTGATCAATGAGAATAATTACATGAACAATGATAATGATAATAATAGTCGTAAAAATAGTAATAATATAACTAATTTTGTTACGGGTTTAATTCATTGATAATCTCTGTTATATGTAGGTATTTTTAGTTACACTTTTTTTTTAAGTAGCAAAAATAATTCCAGCAAAGATTCCACACCGAGATTTGGGCATGCTTGATTTTTTTATCTACTGGATTCCCAAAGACAATAAATATTTTCAATTACGTCGAACTATGCTTTTCTTTATTTGGGGCTTGTTCTTAATCTTCTAAAGGATCGTAGAGCTACTCAATTTCTGAAAAATCAAGGGAGCTTTTGGGGTGAATTGAAAGCCAGAAGAAATCGTGAACTAAATCGACAACGGTCAAGCTTTTGACCGTCCGATTCACTGTAGAATACCTCTCTCCAGAGTTTATCCTGAAAATTGGCCGAACTGTCCTATCAGTGTAACCATTCTAAATTCAAGCTGCCCTGTGTCCCAAAATTTACCATCTGCTCGAGTGAAATTCATGCATAAGAATCGTCCACTCGGTCTCCTCGGATCTCGATTCAATTCTATCGCGGGAGAAACGTCTCGCTGTCTTGCGGATATCCGTTATAAGATTGGGCCTCTAACTTTATATTACGCGAAGAAAATGTTCAACAAAGTAAAATAACTCGTTAGTTGTTAGGTTTATACGTAATGCAAATCAGTAATTTTTTAATCCAAATCTGACATTCTCTTACAATTTCGTATCGCATTCCATTTGCAAGCACGACATTGACTCAAAATCTTCGAAACGCTTCCGCCAATGAACAAAAATTATGCACTGTACAACGCATCCTTCAAAACCCTACAAACTGTATACACAAAATTCTCCCACTGGATGCAAACACTACGAGCTACAGAAATATCCACCTTGCGTCGACAACTCTGCATTGAAGTCCTCACAAAAAGTGTCACAAATGACCCCGGTCTTCCCTCCTCGAAACCGTTGAAAAAACCCCATACCGAACAAATGAAAAAGCCACGCGATAACACGACAATACTCCCAACAGCAACGGTAAAATTACTCCACTCGTTCACGATTGATCAGTGTCAAAGAAAATTACAGACGAGCTATTTTAAAGCTAATAACGCTACGTCTATATCGAATTGTTCGTCGAATCGTTTCTCCTCTCGTTACGTCCACGCGCCCGCGTCAATTTAAATGTCAAAGGAAATTGTTTGATTATTTATTATGCAAATTAGATGCACGAAGAAGACTCACACAGCCGGAAGACGCGAAAGAGTCTTGGTGGACAGTCAGAGAGAGAGAGAGAGTGAGAGAGTGGAAAAGTAGGGTATATATAGTACGCGGTGAGAAGAGATCCACGCGCTTTGCGAGCCCGCAGGACTTTTGTCAGGGATTCGCTTTAACGGAGAGTCGACCGCGGGGATAATTTCGCCACGTTAATTGGATCAAGGAGTCGGTTGCCCCGGGGATCCTGCTTCGTCTCCTTCGTCTCCTTCGCCTTCTTCGACGCGTCGATCTCGTACGTTGCCGGGACGCGTAGCAGAAGAGGGGTTCTCCAGAAGCCAAGCCAGAAGCCCGAGTTTAATTACGTTTGGGGTGAGGGATTGGGTCCAGAGCGAAGGAGGTGGAAGTACCCGTGTTGCAATAACCGGGGACACTTTGCGTATCGTGTACGATTATTCGACCCCCGTATCCCGGTTATGAGATACAGATTGAGTAAATAAGGGTGGAATGCAAGGTGCCGAAGATGCTTGGAAAAACAACGGAGACGGAACGAATGAAGTTTATCCGAGAAACAACGGAGATGAATGAAGAAGGAATAAGAGGGGAAGAAATTTCGCACCCTTTCGTCAATCAAATTATGAATTTATAGCCGGTATTAAGGGGACGAAAGTTGTTCTTATAATTTGTTTGAGAAATTCGTTGACGGTTCATCAGTCTCGGAGGCTGGGAATAAACGATCTTGGGTGAGAACCGGTCGACGATGTACATCGTCGTGTCGTACGGTTGGTGTGAAATCTACGAGGATACATTGAGAAAACGAATTAATATTGTAATGAAACGAGGGAGAGGGAGGAGGGGGGGGAAGAGATGAGTATCGCGACCGATAAACTTGGGAGCAACACCGACGGTTTTAGACGATCGGTGGGGGAGGGGCTTTCGTTAATGAATATTCATAGGCGCCGATTGGATCGATTTGGAAAACGATCCCACGCGCGGAACCTGCAGGTTCTTGCATCGAAGGATAATAGATACGTCTTGCGTGGTGGCTTGTAATAATTGCCTATCTCGGATATATTATTACGAAACGGTTGCTGGAGGACCTCACGATATTTCTGAAGTTGAATTTGAGTAGAAATTGCTGGAATTATGTGAATTATTCAAGTTTTTTTCATGGTTTAGGGGACTTTTGTTTTGTCCAAAATTTCCTGCTTCATTCTTCAATTTTCAAAATTTCTAACATTTTGGTAAAAAACGTTATTTTATCGTCATTTTTCTTAATTACCTTTTTTTTATGTGTTAAAATTATTCTTTTTGACAAAATCTAATTGCTTCTAGATCTCGAAGACGTCAAGAATACTTTGGTAAGTTAAAATATTTCGAGTTCTTTTCATACTTTAGTCGAATTTTTTTTTCAAAACTTCCATCTTAATACTTACAAAATACATAACGTTTTCGATGCGGGCACTATCACGACGATTTTCATCTCAAAATGTAGTATCTGGACGGTACGTGGCTAAAATAATATATATAATAATATTAATAATTTCGTAAAAAAAGTTACTTCATCACATTTGATTCGATTTGTTCTCTGTTAGCTTTTCTTTCTTGGAAATTATAATTCAACCATGTTAAAATTATAATTTCAGGAATGAAAAAAACTGCTCCTAATGCTTGAAAAGTTAATAACACTCCAGCATTCTCATAAACTACATTTGTAAAATGGAACACTAATGACGATAAAAAAAAAGAGAAAAAAAATCTAATTTAGGGCCCCCCTTTAGCGTTTGGGATTAATACGATTCATTGTGACCCTTATGAAATTTCACCCAATCGTTAAAATACGCGTTCAATTGGTCAATCGACCGATACACTTTTTTCCTTGTCATTCCTATTGATTTGTGTGATTTTTTCGTCTCATCGATTCTGTGACACTCGAGTAAACGTGAACGAAAACACATTCTCGTTGCGAATTCGCGTCTAGACGACTGATTCGGGAGATTGAATGGGCAAGCCGGATCCAACTACCCCTATTCATGTGACTCCGAATCGCAACGAGATCTTGACTATTTTCCCTTCCCCTCTTGCTCCCGCGGGCGGAAGTCGCCCAGGAGCACTCTCACCAATCTGCCGCCTCGTCTCGAATTTGCATACATAAGCTATTAAGCAGCTCTTTTCATTTCCTCCCGTTTACGACAGTTTAGTTAGAATAATGTTTTACAAGATTGCCGCGCGAACGTTTCTCCTCAACCCTTCAACCTTCATCCGTACGCGTATCTTCGTCATGCGCACCACGATCCGTACGACCGTAGCTACGGTTAATCTCGGTCCTTCTTCGCTTCTCAACAATATTTGTGACCTTTGATTAATGCGCCGCTAGATTTTATCGCTGTTTAGCCTTACGAGTCGTGAAGAATTTTTAATCGTCATCGGCGACCCACCCTCCATGTCGTCGTTGAGGGAGCAAAAGCCATTGTAACAAGGTGAGGAGTGACAATATTTTTTGCGAGGTTATTTCTTTTTTAACAGTTATTATCGGATCCTTATGAAATATTTAACGTGGTTTGTTGATATAATTGCAGGATAGGGGATTTTATCGATAATAATTTTGTCACCTCGGGGCCCAGCCGATTACAGGCCCATCAGGGCCTACATTTGGATTTTGTTGCCTTAAGGGGGTCTTCTTAGGTAACCCTTGGTTTTCGAATCCATTTTTGGGAATTAATTATGAGACAATGGTCAAAGATTTTTTTACACAGTTTGTTTGAAAGTTTTTGATCATTCTTCATCTCTAGATACTAATTGTTTTGTTTGATTAATTCAAACCTTGTCACTTTTATTCGTTCTTGACCACACTCTTGTAAATAAAGTCCAGGGCACACTGGGTACAAAATTTTGACGGTTTTGGTTATCGGAAACAAAAAAAACCGGAAAACTTATATCTCATTATACCCTTGACTATAAATAGACACGAGCTTTTTCAAAAAATTTTGAATTTTTTGCAAATGAAGCTTTTTTGATGGAATTAAGTTTTTTCCTCCCTCTTTTCTCTCTAAATAGCTAAAAAAATGTATTAAATTGGTATTTCAAAAAAAGCTTGTGTCTATTGTACTATGAGAGGAACCCCTTAATGTCTTACTTTGGGAGGAACGTGAATCCTTTCGAAATTATTGATATAAATCATTTCCGCCTTTAAATTATTATTTCTCTTATTTGTCTCACACGTTTACAATTTTTCAAGCTAATGAGAATAATATTGTATTTTATACTATATACATACATATCCACTCAAGTTCAAAAATGTCATTTTATTAAAATAAACGCGATCAAAATCTTAGTCCCAGATGACCCATAAATGACAGAATAAGAATACAAAGATATCAAAAGAACGATAAATTCCCAATCAACGTCTCATTCAAAATACGTAATAAATATTTCAAAAAAAAGATTCATCCGACATTTTACAATTGCTCGTCCTCTCAAATCCTCGCTGCTCCCTCGCTCTATTTACAAATTTCTCTTCCGTCTCGCCGCTGCTCTCTCGGAAGGTGAGAACGAAAGAGAGTTATATTACAACTGTTATAAAGGAATCGTAAGACGCGGAACGAACTAATCAAGTTCCACCGACAAGAGAGAGTGAGGAAAAATAGAGAAAAAGACTGATAAAAAAAGAGAAAGAAACTGCGTGCGGAGGTTGGGGTAGGGGGTGGCAATCCTTCGTTCGTTCTTCGATCAGTCCGTGGCACAACGGAAAATGTAACTCTCTCGTCCTCTTCTGCCATTCTCGCGGGTTCGCAATATCGCGTGCGTTGTATTGATTTACATTGCGCGATTGAAAGTATCATAATGGCTATACGACCGGTCTGTTACACCCTACGTGATCGTCGCTCGTCCGCGAGCCAACGATTCAACGACGACTTACAGTCGTACACGTCGTCGCGCGGGAGCGTTGCCGTTCACGCGCCTTCAGGGAACGTTATTGGCAACGCGTTGCAGCAAATAGCCGTTTCACTCGAGCGCCATTGCCACTTTCAATTAACATTCATGCAAATCAGTCATGCGACTAGCGAACGCGGAAGTTCTCGCGTCGACGATTCTTCGAGAAATTCATCGAAGGCTTATCGTACGAAGTCGAGGTTTGTTTTTTTTTTATTTTTTTGCGCTTGTACGTCGTCTGTGAACTCGTCGAGGGCTGTCGGTTGTTTCATTTTTGGGGATTTAATTTTGAGGACGGGGGTGCGGGAGATTTTAGGAATTTTTGAGTGCTTGGGGGATCATTGCGGACGGTGTTACGGTTATTTTTTGAGATTTTTGTTCTACTTTATATCCGTGGTTTGGAGGCAAAACTGAATAGGGCGATTTCTTTTCGTGGAGTTGGATTGGATCGGATTCTTGTGATTTGGATTTTGAAGCTCGATTTTAAACACAGAGATGACGGTGATTGCCTGTACAGGGAGGAAGGGTCGAGATTTACCTAACTGAATTAATATATTATGTCGGAAAAAGCGAATAAGGCTATCGTTTTTCCGATAGGAAAAAACAACAAGATACATTTTATATTTTTTGGCAATTTTTGCTGAAACTTTTCTCACATTTCGTTATTAGACTATGTATATAGATTATCAATTGACTCGCATCGGTAGGCAAAACCAGATAAGTCCATGATTTGTAGGCAAAACCGAATAAGTATAACAGGGTTTTTTTATCCATAAATTACAGACTATTTTAATTTGCGTATTTGTAGTATTTTGCTGATCGAAAGGAGCAAGAAATGTATGGGAGGTGAAAGTTATGATTTCACAACAAAAATTACAGAAGCCATATTCTGGCAATTATTGCTAACTTTATATATATTTATTAATCCTCGAATTATTTCACTAATAATAGTCAGCAAAACTTGTTAAAAAGTAAAACTAATGTTTCTACTGGACAAAATTAAAGAAACCATTACTATGACATCCTACCGATTTTTCCTAACTTTATTAATATATATTTGTTGTATTATTCTGCCAATAGAAGTCAGCAATAATAATTCATACTACATACATAATTTTATGAGTTTATTCATAGTCATAAAAATCAACGATAAATTTTAGAAAGTCGTACGAACGTTTTTTTGTATTTTTCCTCGTGAAATCCGATCCTCGTCGAAATCCCAGGCTCAGTAAATCTAGTGTTAACATCTCTGAAGAGAAATTTTTCAGAGGAATAACCTAAATTTAATTATATGATCAACATAATCTCACAATCCTGACAGTTATAGTTGTCAGAATTGGGAAATTAGATGTTTTGCCGGGATACGCATATATATTGTACAAATACATCTTAAAGCCCGAAACGACGGAAAGGCAGACAGCCGGAAGAAAAAATGGCATGCAGATACTGTAACTGTACGTACACCGAAAAAGAAGTTATATCGAGCAAAGAGAAGTCCAATAAAATATTTACAAGTCGGTCTCAATATTTCAGTGACGCGGCCCCGTGTATTGCGTTATTTATGGGCCGTTGCTTATGAATAACCGACCCTCCCTACTTCCGTAACGCACGTCTCGCGGTCTCCCTCTCGCTCGCTCGCTCTAAGTGGAATTTATATACTTTTTCAGCTTATTTTGAGCGTCTCTCGCACGAGAAGCTTCTACGGCGCGCGCGATATTCGTGGGCTTTGCAAAAGCGAGGAAGTGATTTTACTGTCACGGAAAATCGATCTTGGCGTCAATTACTAAGACCGAAACTTTGTGTAAATGAAGTCGCATTCAAACACAGTATTTCAAAGCAAGAGCTTTACACTTTATTGTTGCTTAGGAATAAAATTCAGTTCTTAATTAATTTTATGCAAATCGTGTTGTTGTATAATTTAATATCAAGGTAATATGGTATCAGAGATTTAAGTTTAATTAAGAATCATTATGATTCGGAGAGGTAACTGGTTGGGAATACGATTGTTTGTATCAATTGTCTATGGACATGAAAGAAAAATTGCACAAGCTCTCGTGGAAAACTTGAGTCCTCCAATAATATAAATCGTAGTTAATCTCTTCGAAACGATTATTAATAACCACATTATAAGAGAAGGAGGGACCGATATCTTTCACACTTGTAAATGTTGACATTCAATCAACTCAAGATCAAAATCAACATCCTCTTCTTCAACACAATCATTTTCAACTCCATTCATTTCAACATAATCTTCCTTAACATATAATTCAACACATTTTCAATCCCTTTCTTCAAATCGTTTGGGTTCTTCGGATTCATTGCGCGATTCTTCACGTTCTTTAGGTTTCTCGTATGTTTAATTGATTCGTGTTCCATCCGTCCGTGTTGGAGCTGTGTGTCTCGAAATTCGTGAATATCACATAAACATATAACCAACAAAAAAACCTCCAAAAAAATGTCCATTTCCAAACGACGACACTTCGACAAGTTCGGCGCTCAAAAAGCGTGTGCGCGACGTCGAAAATAACATGTAACTCTCGCGAGGGTGAGTAAAAACAAGATAGGTGCAATACACACACCGGACACAACGTATTACACGCCGGGAAAGTATCCGTTCAATTAATTAATGCGCCCTATCGCTGTCGTAGATCAGGATCGGTAATTAAACGAGTAATTATAGAATCCCGAGGCGTGGCTCCGAGGGTTGCAGTGCTCGGTTGCGTTGCGTCGGGGCTGTGTGTATGGTTTCCATGTAGCCTACGGGCCCATTGTAAGATCCCGCGGAGCCCGCGAGGTTTTCTCGCACGGCTGCGGAACCCGAGACATAAATATGAGCCGGCGCGCGAATTAAAGAACCACCCCTACTTCCTGACCCCCCGTATTTAACGCAACATTTTTAATTACTCCGAAACGTCTGCTATTCCACGTCTTTTCGTTCTCGGCGCTCCCTTTTTTATTTTTTATTTTTTCTTCGTCCTCGCCGAGCATCTTGGGAGAGACACCTCCTTTACGTATATTCCTCGACGAAGGGTGTGTACCGTGTTAATTAAACGAAACGGTTCCGCGCTTTCTATCTTTGTCTTTCTCTCTCTTTCTCTTTCTCTGCCTTCTGCCACCCCCTCAACCCCTCCCCCGAGAAATCGTTTTCGCAGGGGAGAAAGACACGGGTCCGTCCGCTCCGCCTTATTTTTTTCTTCTTCGCTGCGTTCTTTATTTTCGAGACACGGGTGGGAGAACGAGATGGGCAATGTGGAACAAGAAGAATTTCGAGATTCCGAAAGGTTCGATTACAACGGGGTTACGAGGTCGTCAAAAGCGAATGAAGAGGAAGAAAATGATACAAAAGGTGGTGAATAATCGGATAAGAAGTAATCGCGCTTTCTGTATGCTTCTTCGAAGCGAGTCGGTCGGTACGTTTATTTATTTATAATAATTTTTGTCGAATGAACTTGAGAAACTTTTCGTTTCATCGAAGTCGATGATATTTCCGGTATTATTGATTAATTAATTATGCGAATAAAATTACGAATATAGAATATACGAATTAATTTTGAAAAAATACTAACCAGTGCGATGACTGAATCAACGGAGATATTTCTATCTCTATATATTAGTCTTATATTCTTATTTTTTTCGCGTCTTCATATTTTTAATATTTTTATCGACAATTATTTTACTCTCAATATTTTATATTCAATTTGAAAAATGAGGCATCGTTGGATAAGAAAAGATTATTTAAGAGCCTAACTGCGGATGTGAGTAAGCGACTCAGGTATTCAGTGGCGTTCCAGCTACTGAGCCTCAGTAAAATTCCTCCAATCAATTGTTCTCAAACATATATTAATAGCACAGTTAATTTTCCATAAGCCGTTGAAACATAAAAATTGCATTGTGCCACTATATTGTGAAGCATGATGTAAAATATGCATGCACGCAGACGCATGTGAGAAGCTCGGAAGAGAAATGGGACGTCGTCTCCTAGCTTCTGAATTGTCAGTGCAAAATTCATCGACGAATTTCCATACATTAGCATCTCCATGTCGAACGTATTCCCTTGTCAATGGGGTCGACGGTCACGCTGCACCATTCGCCGAGCAGTCTCAAGGCTCCCCGGTGAAAGACGTCTTTTCCCATTTTTTGTATTTTTGCATTTTTGTATTTATGTATTTTTATATTTTTGTATTTTGTATTTTTGGTATTTTTGTATTTTTGTATTTTTGTATTTTTGTATTTTTGTATTTTTGTATTTTTGTATTTTTGTATTTTTGTATTTTTGTATTTTTGTATTTTTGTATTTTTGTATTTTTGTATTTTTGTATTTTTGTATTTTTGTATTTTTGTATTTTTGTATTTTTGTATTTTTGTATTTTTGTATTTTTGTATTTTTGTATTTTTGTATTTTTGTATTTTTGTATTTTTGTATTTTTGTATTTTTGTATTTTTGTATTTTTGTATTTTTGTATTTTCGTATTTTTGTATTTTTGTATTTTTTTGTAATTTTTTTTGTATTTTTGTAATTATGTTTTTTTTTGTATTTTTGCATTTTTTTGTATTTTTGTATTTTTTGTATTTTCGTAATTTTCTTCCGTGTCGCTTCGGGGACGACGTAGCTTTATTTCTTTGCACCACGTACCGATTTCTCGTCGTCCTCATCGTCCTCGACGGTTCTTCGTTTCTCTGCCCCGCGCGCTACCGAAATAAATCCTTTTCACTTATCGCCCGGTTATCTGCCTGCCCGGCGTCCCGTCTTGTAATTTATGACGTGACGCCGTACGAGCTAAGGCAGCGCTCATTAATTTTCACCGCTCTCGAGCAGAGCGCGCGAGCGCGCGAACTCACGAGCGGCTGCGATCTGAGAAGAGCCTGAAGCGATCGGCCGAGCAGAATCAACGCGAGATGTTACACAGACGTTGATCGTGTACCAACAATTGCACGATTACGAACTGTTGAGATACAATATTTTTTTTAAATGTTTCGCGATGCAAAAATTATTAACTTCCGGATTTTACGGGGAAGTTATTTCTCTGTTTTTATTTGTTGTTAATATTAATAATATTCGAGGTAGCATTCAGTAAGATCTCGATATTCTGCAACTTATGGATCGAAAAACCAACGCCCACCAACGCGAGACGAAAAAAATCGATGTATGATATACATTAAAATTTCATTTTACCAGTAAAAACATGTGCAGCAAATTCAACAAAAAAATATAATATGAGTCTTCTTGTCGTTTTTCTAAACAGACCAACGATAGACTTATTTTATTCGGTTCATCTCGTTCATTTCTACCTGTATGGGCAATTTCCCGCAACTCCGTGCTCGCGACCGATGTTTACAATCTAAATTCCAAGAATCCGATTTAATCTCATTTTTCATTCTAAAGGACTCTTTCGGTTTTGCCTCCAAGCTACAGATACATGCAATCTAAAAAAAAAAAAAAGCTGTGAAACGTAAGATCACCGAAAGTCCCGTTGATTCGTCGCAACGTTTCCGGTTCATCGACTAATCGAATATTTAGCGAAGGAACGAAATTGCATACTTTATTCGTTCCCAAGAGCCATGAGTATCCATGCACACCGTTCGAACCGAGAGCTGCTATGCATATATTTCGCGTACCGTGAGGATCCGGACGATAAAACGCGTTTCGAGATCCGCGAATCCCCGCGGTACGGAGGCACAACAAATAAAATTAAAGAAAAGAGAAAAGAACTAGAAGACACAACGGATAAAACGAATTTAGGGGGTTGAACGCGACATGGCCACGACAATGTGTCTCGCGCCCCTAAAGAACTGTTCTGGGGTGCTTCTACTATTCGGTCTTTCTCTCTCTCTCCCTCTCTCTCTCTCTTCGTCTCTCTCTCTCTCTTTCTCGCTTTCTTTCCCCCGCGAAAGCGCCCGGCAATCGAAATGATTATTATGCTTACGTATGGAAAGTCGCTGGCGGCCCATACGATAAAGTACCGGGCGCGCATACTGAGTGCTCAATCGTTCGTCAAATTTGAAGCGTATATACGCACTTCCCCCCCAGATCTGCTACAGCATTTTGGAACGCGATCGATGAATCGATGATTCGCAAACGTGAATACGACGAAACCATTCATTTTATTGCTTCCCAGGCCTCAATAAATGTTTAACGAATTTTTATTTTCTAATTAATGAATTGATTAATTTTTTCATATTCTACTGCACCCGAAATTTCAATTTAGGTTATTTTTTTTGTAATTTTGAAAATAAATAATTCAATAAGTATATTATAATTATTATTATACTATTATTATTGGTTTTATTATTATTACTTTTTTTCTTCTTTTTTTCTTTGAAATGTTTTCATTCGAATTTTGCTCCACGAATAAAGATTTAATGAATTTTTATTTTTCAATTAATCGATTGATTAATTTTTTTCCAAATAATTTTAACTGCAGCTAAAATTTAAATTTAGATTATTTTTTTGCAATTATGAAAATGAATAATTCAATAAGTATATTATAATTATTATTATACTATTATTATTAGTTTTATTATTATTTCATTATTGCTATTTATTTTCTTCTTTTATTTTATAAAAAATATTTTCATTCAAATTTAGCAGCAATTAAAATTGAATCGTCGCGGATGACGAAAGAGAGAATTGACTCACGCTTCGCGTAACGCAAATATTATGTCCGAATCGAGCTCCGGGGTATAAACGTTGAGGAGATGTATTAATTATTCACGTCGGTGAATATAACGTGTGACGTGGAATTGGAACACATACGTACATAATGCAGTTTCTCGCATCACGACCCCCAACGACGTGGTCGAGAGACAGAACGATACCGCAGACGTTTGCTGTTTATTAGCTCTGTGTGCTCGTGTGCTAGTATACAGACACATCTTTCCCTTTCGTGATCGCAGGAATCAAAAGAAGAACGAGAAGCAACCGAGAGTATTTTAATAACCATTAATCTCTCGTCGAACCCTCCGCGCTGATGCTCGCGGCACAAATACGCAAGGAAGCCAGCGCGCGCGCGAGGGCTTGAGCCCGAGGCGGCGGAGCATGCAAAGGACTCGTCGATAAGACTCGTACTATAAACACGAGAGATGCCGCCATCGATCTTTGATTCGGAGCCAAAATCGAATGAGTCCGTGGAAAGAGTTTTTGAGAAATAACGATTTTACGTTGCGATCGCTTTGTGACGGCGGATAAATTGATTTTGATGATAATAATTATTAGGTTATTTTTGAATCACGAAATTTTATTTTATTGATGGATAAGTTTTAAGAAAACTTGCGAGAAGGATATAATATGGGTCTTGTTTTTTTTTTTAACGGAAAACGGTGGACTTCTATGGTTTCTCTGACAAAATAGAATTATTTGGTTAGATCAATCTCGTTTATTTCTTCCTGCGTGGAAGATTTTCGGTAACTCTGTGTTTAAACTGCAATAATGTGGGTTTATTTTATTTTTTGGGAAAAATATTCATCCGGTTTTGTCACTAAACCACAGATATTTTCTTTCAATCTACAATTGCCTCGGAGAAATAGCGCGATGGTGGTAAAGTGAGAGGGATTCGTTATTCAAACTAAATAAAAGTTTGTTTTCTTTATTTCGTTTTGCTTGGGACACCCGCTGACGTACTCGATCCCGTATGATGAAATTAGGGGTATTGTAACAAAAAGGCGTGAGTCAAAAATAATTTCATGAGCTGGAAAATTTTTACAAATCAACGGATCAGAATTCAGAGCGAACATGAGAAAAACTTCTGTCAACTTCAATTTTCAAGGTTCACACTATGATATTAATTTAAAAAAGTTTTTCCGAAGTAAAAAATATATAATATAATAACATAATATATAAACAATAGGTTTTTTTCAATACAAATTTTATCATAGCTGGAAAATCTGAAAAAAAGACTGTTAAAAGTCACTTAGTTGCAATATTGTTAACTTTTTCAAACCTAAATAACCTAAAAAAATATATATTTTAGGTAAGTACCATCAAAATAACATACTTCAAGATAACAACTATCGTAATAATGCCCGCGGCAAAAAGCACATTCATTCACAACTAAAAAAAAATTAAAACTCCAGAAAAAAAGTACGGTCGACTAAATAACGAAAAGCACTCGAATAATTCTCATCATTCCCTCAAAGTTCGGACAAATTCAAAGACATTAAAATGTCGTCAGGCCCTCAAATAACCACGCCCCACCATTAACCGTAAATTAAATCATATCCGACATCTAAAGTCAACGAATTTTCATTGCACCTTCCCGGTTTTATCAAAAAATTCTATTTCGTTAAGGCGTAACTCATTGTTTCGGTCAGGGGGAGGGTCCTCGGATGAATATCAAAATCAAGAGGGCAATTCGTCACTCGATCCCGCGATCTTCCTCGGCGTTCTTTGATTGTCCAGGGAGAAGCGTTGTAGCTCTTGGCAATTAAAGTGGTTTTAATGTATGCATCGAGTTAGTGTCTTGTGGCCGAAGCCGGCAAGTAGAAGACGCAGGTCCGAGCGAAGGAGGGGTTTAACCTCGCAAAGCTTCAAGATGAGAAGACGTTCTATACGCGTCGAACTCCGTGCCACGGTGATACGAGAGACCGAGGGGTGGCGGCGGGGGTGGTAGAGGGTGATAGCTTTTGCCAAACCCCCGCGTGTCAATTCTCCGAGCAATCTACCGATGCAGATTAGTGCGTCTCTTGTCGCGGTCTTCTCGCACCCTGATCTTGATTCGGTATATTGGGGGGGGGGGGGGGGGGGGGGGGTCGCGACCCTCCAAACCCCTGAGCGTTATAGCTTGTATAAATCGTTCGACATCGACATTGATCAGTGGCAGCTGCCACGGAAAACGCTCTCGTCGTTGTAATTTTCCGCTCTTTAAAGCCACCCGATATATCCGAGACTTCTATTGGGATGTTATGAAAGAAGACGAGCTGGGAGTTTAAAATTGCACAATGCTTTTTCGTAAGGGAGAGAATGCGGGGGGGAGACCTGTTTTGTGAGGAACTATTTTAATCAAGTCTGGATCATTCGGAAGATTTTTTATAGCGGTTCGTATTGAAGAATCTCTAATTGGGAAGAAGCAGTTTGCGAATGGGGATTTGCAGCTTGTTATCTTTGTAGTTGGGTCGAGTTTTGACGAATTAAAATTATTCTACAATTCTATCTCGACCACTGATGTTTGCTAAATTTCATACGGATCACGATTATGTGATATTTTGGGCATGTAGCGAGTTCGGATTCGATTGATCAAAGTTGACGTAATTTAGAGAAGAATTAATTTTTTTTCAAAAAATTTGACATTTTATAAAATCTTAATTTGTTGATGGATTCTGGATTTCAATTTAAATACCAATCATTCTATTTGCGGAGACCTAGTAGTAGTAAACGTGTTCATTGGAAATACATTGAAAAAGTTTCCATTGGTAAAACTTTAATTTTATTTAAAAAAATTTCTATTCATTTGTTTATTAGAAAAAATTGAAGTTTCAATAAATTTCCGATGCGGCGTTTTTGTGTATAGACACAAATTGCAATCTATATAAGCCTTTGGGTGATGTTCTTCAATCCTGCCGAAATCTATTTAGACCGACAACTAAAAATTTGCAGCAGCTAGAGTGACAACCGACGTTTTTTCGAAAAAATTCAAAATGCTGTGAAATGTGAGTGGCTCCGCCAATTATTACAAAAATTACACGTGACGAAAAGACTATTAAACTTTACATGTGTACAAAATTTGAACGCCATACCTCGAACAGTTCTCGAGTTACAGGCGTTTAATCTTTTCAGGGTCATTTCTCTTTTTCGCTCTCACACACACAAGTACATCCAAACATTTTCCAAAAGCAGTATCTAAACATTTCAACATATTTTCATCATGTTGACACCAGAAATCCCGATAAGCATTTTCCCAAATGCCACACAGCTTCCCTCACGAGGAAGAGAAAAAAAAAGCCATAAAATCTCCAGATCAAACTCTCGAAACGCGAAAAACCTGCGGAAGCGTAAATAGCACACACACACACACAGGTAAAAGCTGGTAAGAATGAAAACACGGTAAAAAATTCAATACCGATATCTGTCAAAAGTTTACTGCAAGAAATGGGCCAACTCCGGCTCCGAGCTTTTATAGCACAGTCGATTCTCCTCCGCATATTCGTTCGACGACAACCATAACAGTTGATTGCTTTCGACACATCCCAATTTTTCCGACCCAGCCTCAGAAACCCAATTCATTTTCCTCTCAACGATCAATGGCGAATATTATCGAATCTTTCCCAGTTTCCAACGAGTTGCGATTCGATCGTTAGCCGGGAAAAAGAAGAGAACGAAGAAAAAAAAGGATAAAGAATAATAATACGACAACCAAAGCGTTTAGCGTATTCGCTATCACCGTACAGGATCGAAAAATTTCGATAAAAGTTCGAGACTTTGTGCAATGAGATTTTGGGTAACGAGGTCACGCATTGGACCAAAACTTTGAGAAGCAATTTTTGTAGCAGTCATTTGGGGTGAAGTTCATCGTTCGTTCTTTGCTGTACTGAGACCGAAGACTCTTCAAAAGCTTAGGTACAGAACTTTGGATAATGACTCGCTCGTCGTTGCTTCGCTCGTTAGTAAGTAATTATGATAAAGCTTGGACGTTATTATGGACGTGGACGAGTACATAATTATTCACGAGTACGTAAATCTGTGGTTTGGGGGCAAAACCGAATGAGTCTGTAAAAAGAGTTTTCGAGAAAAAACGATTTTGCTTTGCAAGGTTACAGTTGATGAATTGATTGAAAAAATAATAATTATCAGGTTACGCTTCGTTTTTGGTACTACTCAAGGTAGAATTCTGTCAATTTTGAATATTTCGTACAATAACTTATGGATAAAAAATGAAATGTTAGACTTATTTGGTTTTGTCTAGCAATCATGGACTTATTTGGCTCTGCCTTCCAATACGAGACAATCAATAATTAATAGTGATTTTTCAAGAAAACTTGCAAAAACATATAATATGAGTTTTTATTTTTTCTAACGGAAAATCGGTGGATTTTCCAAGTAAAAAAAATAACTATCAGTCCATATATTAACTATATAGAGAAGAGGGCATATATAAATTATATATAGTCCATATATGTCCAATTTAAAAAATCTAAAAATAGATATAATAATGCCAATAATAATACTAATAGATAATTCTTTTTAATATAACATAATAATACATCCAAAAATTATGTATATAATCTGAGTCTGAAATTATGGATATGCAGGCTATATCTACCTCATATATGGACTATATATGCCTAATTCTATATATAGTTAATGTATACACTGTGTATAATTTTTTCACTCAGCTTATTCGGTTTTTCCGACAAAATTGTCTCATCCGCTTAACTCAATCTTGTTCATTTCTTCCTGCATGGTCAATTTTTAACACCACTATGGTCAAAAACAATCTTCCCTATCCAAATCACCATCAAATAATTGCGATAAAATAATAATCACAATTAATAAAGAACCCAATTAAATCTCATTTCCCGAAAAACAGTACTCATCCCCCGTTTTGCCTCCCCATCCAAAAATTCGCACCACAACCTTCCACACCCTTCTACAAATTCGACGAACCCCCGACCGAGCTCGAAGTCGATCAAA
>OZ020164.1:4343741-4380937 GCA_963971145.1 Sussaba pulchella
TAAACCACAGAAATACACCTAATAATCGATTCCTTTTCCTTTTCAATAACCCAAAGAGTAACCGTACAAAACAACGTGATGAAATTCTCTTGCCTGACCTCTTCAAAAACATGTTTTCTTCGAATTTTCATTTTTTATTGTCCCATCAAAATCTACATGTCCCTTTAATCGGACGATTTGAGTCTCCTGTATTATTATCCCGATGGAAAAAAAAAACTCGAAGACGATGCGGAAGGTCGGATGCCGTTGAATTAATCCCCCCCCCCCCTCTCCCTTACGGGTTGTTCGGTCGAGGGTGCCGAGTAGATCTCAATATACTCGGCTTATCGGATCTCGGATTTTGCGGTGCCGAAGGTACGAGCTCGAATCGCTCCTCGCCCATAGCTATTTCCACTCTGGCTTTCCTCGTCTGTGTTCGATCCTTCCGAGCACAGCAATCGCATCACCTACAGCATCGTATTATCCTTACGCAAGGCCATTTCCTTCGGAGACTGTGAGATACTGTAAAGTGCGAGAGACGATCATCCCGCAACGATAATCGGGATGAGTCTTCGAGTATCGCGACATTCGTCTCATCATCGATTTATTTTTAGCCACAGAGGTATTGACAAACTAACTCGATGAGGATGTTCATAATACATGGGATAAAAATATAGGATGGCTAATAAATTTCGGTACATTAAGAAACTCGAATAATTTTAGAAAAAAAAATGTATGTAATTTAGTGTTTCTTACTTCGTTCGAAGGATGATTCATTTTTAATTACTTTTTATTGATTTTGGATGCGTTCGATAACCGCACGTGCGACAATTTAACGAGAAGAAACGGAAGGATTCACTCTTGCGATATGATCTACAGTAGCAATAGTTTTCTGCGTCTAAACTGTAGAATCTTGGCGATAAGGGCTTAATTGCGACTGTTCCGGGTTTGGAAAAAATGTTACCCAGCTTCATTGTGGTCCATCTGGTCGGAGAAGGGCCACCAAACACGCGCCTAAATTTTCTTTAGATGCAAACTAACTCCAATGCATGATAGTTCAATCCAAATTCTAATTCCATTATCCCAATTGTTCATTTCCATAAAATCTAAAGATCTGTCGGGAAAATGATCAAAAATTAAAACCGATTTATTTACCCAAAAAATCAAGTTATCACCCTTTCTTTTCGTGATGCAACGATTTTTTGAGCTATTCAAAGCGACGAAGCCGACGATCCTGATGAGCTTTCGAAATTAGCGCCGCGGGAATGAAAACAAACGTGTTATCCCCGTGAGCCGAAGGCGTTTATGCGCTCGACGACTTCCACTCAATTTTCTCTCCACGAAAGGGAAGCTTCGATCTTCGTTTCGTCGCCATTATCGACAACGAAGAGTCCTTCTGTGTTATCATTAGAAATCTTTGTGGGAGAAAGCTCTGGGATAGACTTTAGCGTTGTCCTTTTTTCTCATCGACGTTGCATTGGTTTTTAGGGTTTCGTGCCGTAAAATGGCGCTTAAATAGCACATTTGCAAAGATATTCTTAAAAATATGCTAAAATAGAGCACCTCTTTATTTCGGAAATTACCGGGCATGACAATTTCAAAAAATCAGGGAATATAACGGTTTTCCTTAAGTTCACAGGAAAATAATTACGAGAGTCCTAGCTCTAATAAATTTCTAGAAATAAATTATTAAGAGTACGGTCCAGAATTTTCCGCGCGCGAGTCAAACTCGTCACTCGACCGCCACTTCAGATTAATTTATCTTGCCCACATAAATCCCGCTCGGCTCGTATGATAAGAAAATAAATTTCACGGAGAATGATTATCCGACAAAGACGATAAAAAAAATGAAAAACATAAGATCTTCGAATTAGTTCGGGTTATTTGTCGTTGCGTCAATGTAACATTCACCGTTCTAAATCCAACGTTCCACCCTTTTCTTTTTTTCCTTTCCCAGAGTCAAAATGACGAAGTACACTTAAAGTCACATATCAGCGTGTCGTGCGTCCGTCGTTTTAAAAGCGGTGTAAGCTTCGCCGTATCCCATTTTCATCGATTCACAACAATAGGCTGCGAGAGAACGACAAATGGGCCGAAGCGATTTTGGAATAGAATAAAGTAGAATAGGTGCAGGAGCGTAGCGCAACGACATGGAACCACGTTGGGCTTGCGGGTATGCGTCTGTGCGCGCGTGTGTGTGCAAAGGCGATGAAAACCCGGCGTGTTGAAATACGCGGGAGTAAGAACGGGGGGAAAAAAAAAATAGAAGAAGAGAAAGGATCTCGTGACGAAGCGTCTCGGGGATAACCACTAAGCGAAGCTCAACGAATGCTCGCATTCAGACGAACGCGGACATGGAAAACCTGCGCGGAATGCCTTTATATACAGCTCGCTATGGGACATTCTTTCGGGACAACAAGACCGATTTAAAATGCTTTTTCAGAGTCAATGAAATTGCACGGGTTTCGCCCTTAATTCATTCGGGGGAAAAAAAATGTTCATCGATAAATTCGATGGATGAAAAACTTTTGTCCAATTTTCCCGGGCGAGATGCGTTATTTTGTCGATCGGGGAAAGTCGTTGGTGTGATTAACGTTCGAGAGCAGGAAATTGAGTGTTGGGAGAGAGAAGAATAGTCGTTTCTCTGAATGAGAACGAGAACGGAACGCTGATTTTTAATAGTATTTGTGTTGCAATAATATTCGTAAGCAGTATTCTATCTGCGATGGAATATTCAGACCGATAACTTGATCGAATTTGTGGGAGTCAGGGTGGTTATCGAAATTTTTTGATAATTTTAGAATTCACAGAGAAAAATGTAGCACAAGTGTTGTTTTTTTTTTAAAGGAACAATGGTGGATTCATTCGGTATTTTCGACATAATGGACTTATTTGGTTAGGTTTATCTCCTTTATTTCTTCCTGTAAGGGCAATTTTCGATATCTCAGTGTTCAACCCATAATCGGCAATGTATTTTTTGGCGTCTTTACTCCTCAATGGGGGTCATACACACCCCAGCGCCTTGAAAAGTACTTCAAAGTACCTTAAAAAATTTAAAAAAATGAACAAAATTTGATAAACTATCCTCCTATAAGGATCTATCGTTATATCCCCGGCGGAATCCTTTGTTCAAACAATATAATCATATAAACAAATGAAAATATGAAGAATGCGAGATTTTGGCGGGGTCACCTGTGACCCCTGTCACCACTTAAGGGTTGAAAATGATGTTTCTAATCTAAATGACAAAAATCTGATTTGCTCTAATTTTCTGAAAACATTGGACTTATTCGGTTCCGCCTGCAAACCGTAGGTTTGTCGAGTCATCCTCCGCTGCTCCTCAAAGTTCTCCCGGCTATATGCGTTCCAAAAGAACGCCGCGTACGAAACTCGACGATGCAGAGCTCAAAGATCCGACGACTCATTTGGTAAACAAAACCTCAGCCTCCCATTCTGCGCATTAAAATACAACGAGCGACTGAACCGAAAATGCTCGACGCACGATGATGTACTCGCACGTACGACCGACTCCGCGCCCGAAACTGTCACCCACAAATTCTCGAGACGAGCGGAGACAAAATCGTCGCACTTCGAGTTTGAACTGTCGTTCGTCGTATTAGAGTTGTAATCATGCGTAAATATACTGCGATTATTAATATTTATACGGCAATTTCGACTGAGCCCTCGGAGAGGAATGCGCTCGGCTCTCGCTGCTTCGCATTTCATCACGTTAGAAATGGCATTAAGGGGCTATGACATTTTTTTTTATGACTCGTAAGGAACGCTTTTTTTTCGGACTCGATGACTTCGGTGGGAATAAATATTGGGAGTGTCAGAGTATTATTGAGGTCAATTGATGCTTTATTTCTCTGAATTAATTAATGTTTTTATGTTAGAAATTGGAAATTGAATTAAATTTTGTGAAATCAAATTCCTGTTCTCCAATATTTCTCTGAGAAACTTATTTTGTTCTCTATTTCTATAAATTGATTGATATGATTAGCTACTGAAATTCAATAGTCGGTTAATTCAATTCAGTCGTCTTTTCGTCGATCTAATGTTTAACGAAAATTTATGAATTGATGAAGCAAAAAATAAAATAAATAGTAGAATACAATGAAAATACTGAATATCATCAATAGAACTAATATTATAAACCCCAAATCTCAAAAATATCCGTAATTGTTACGTGAATAAACACCGAATTAAAGGAAATAAAATACTAATAAAAATATATAAAAATGAATACATACAGAACAAATGATTGTCGCATCTGGTAGCAAAAATAAAAACAAACTCCAACCACATCCCAACCAATAAAACTCCGACCAACAACGCCAACATATTTCAATATCAAAAACAAAAAACAATAATTTAAAAATAAAATCCAAACCATGGTAGGTCGCGTTGATTCCTAGACGATGGATGAACGAGTCCGAGTTGAAAATTACAGATGATAGCGGGGGTCATCACCATCATCATCTCCGGAAAGAAGGGCGGTAGGGGGCGAGTCGGAGAAAATTATTGCGATCGGAGAAAACACGGATGATTGGCATAATTATCCTAGCGACGGCGATGTAACGATTATATTTGTCTACCTCGCGAAAATAACGATCGTCTTAGGGGGCGGGAAGGGCGAAGAAGAAGGCAGAGAACGCGGGATGGCAAATTTCGTCTCATTTACATTCTTAATAGAATTATTATTGGGCAAAGGCCCGAGATTCACGAGGAACCTCTGGCCCAATTACACTCGAACGAACGAACGAACCAAACGCTTGTAAAACTGTGTGCGCTGCAAACTCTCGCGTGTGCTCGATGAAAAATATTCGAGCTTGTCTCGCTCGTGTCTGTGCATCGCAAAAGCGAACGAGAGAGAGTAAGAGAGAGAGGGAGAGAGAGAAAGAGGGATGAGAACGCGTTCGTTCGGTCGCGAGGCTATGAGATGTTGCTGCTGCTGATGCTGCTGCAAAAATCCGCGCGTCTGAATCCCGGGACGTCATTATATTTTTCGCGATACGCACTCGGCGAAATCATAGAGTAGCTTCCCGTCGGCCGGCTGCAAAGGAGGCTGGACGCAAAGCAGCTTCGCGCGTAAGAAGAGAGAGAGAAAGAGACGAAAGAGAGAGAAAGAGAGGAGAGAGACGAAAACGATGAGAA
This sequence comes from Sussaba pulchella, assembly GCA_963971145.1. Classification (NCBI taxonomy): domain Eukaryota; kingdom Metazoa; phylum Arthropoda; class Insecta; order Hymenoptera; family Ichneumonidae; genus Sussaba; species Sussaba pulchella. The sequence goes on from OZ020164.1 coordinate 4,348,878, forward strand.
AATCAAGAAGCGTTGGGCATCTCTACGGGCATCAACTCGCCCCGGTATCTCGGCCCGGTCACAAAAAGTTAATCGTCGTGTGGCGCAATAATTACTTTGGATAGGATCTTCCTTCGCTGGAGCACTCCGAGAACGGTTGGTGCGCCAACGTTCGCGATGCGATGCATCTTCTTAACTCGGGAGCGCGCGGGTTTCGATGGTATATATGTGCAAGATCGAGCAGGGACGGGGAGGGGTGGGGGACAAGTTGAAGAAGGCTGTAATACGGGAATAAACCCGGGGAGATACAAAGAGAACACGAAGAAAGCAATTCGACGGTAATATATATATGTGTGTGTGTGCGTTTATATTTGGGTAGTTATTATTCGGATCATTTTGAATTTTGCTTGGGATGGTTTAGAACTTGATTGAAAAAAGAAACATTTTTAACTTTTTTTAAACCTTCTAACCTAATTCAAACTCCCCCTACTTCCCCCTGATAAGCAGGTGAAGTTTCTTATTCGAAATACATCAAACATTTTTATTTTTTGGTTATTATATTGGTGGGGTGACTAATTATCCCTGAAGAAAATCTCATACCAAGTGGATCTAACGAGTATGAACCCTACCTTTGAGAAAAATCATATACATATATGGGTCATCCCATGCCACGGTGACACGGATTATTTGACGGTTATTATTAAATTTATTCAAATAAAAATGAAATAACTAGTATTTATAAAGGTCCCGAAGTTGCACTTCTCCAGAATTGACGTTAAATATCTTACATTACCTTTTCGAATAACTGCAATTAATGTGAGGCCCCGGAACTTTCAGATATTCCATTTATTTTAAAATTATTTGAATAGATTGGATGATAATCATCAGATCAACGGCATTAGCGTGGGACGAGATGACCCATATATGTAAATTGTTTTTCGTAAAAGTGGAATCCATCCGCATTAATTTCATACAGTATTGGATTTTTTCAAGAATAATTAGTCCTCCCTCCGATATTATTATTGAATGGTAGAAAAATTGCATGTATTTTTAATGGGACACTTCGGCCGGTTAAGGGGGATGGTTAGAATTAAACCAAAACGTTCAGAATGGGCTTAAGCTTTTTGTTATTTTATTTAGAATCGAGTTCTAAGTCGTCTGAAACAAAATTCCAAAATGACCCAATTAACAACCACCCTAATATACATAATCGTATGTTAAAAAAAAAAAAAAAAACATTTCTGTACCTCGTGCGGGTCTTGCAAAATTGTAAACAGAATTATTCGGCATGCACGATGTACAACGGTAATCGTAATCGCTGAGCATACCTTTCGAAAGCGTAGTGCCTCTCCTCATATCTGCAACACATAAACAGAGGCTTCGTAACTATACAACACGGAATTAACTCCCTCGGTGGTGCTTTAAACCATTCACGTTTCTCAATCACGTATAATTATCATTATGCACGCATACACCATTACAGTTTACCGTCTCCATTAATAAATTACAACAGAGAGAAGAAACAATTTCCCAAATCGATGATAATTGTGAGAAGTTATCAACCATAATTTTCGGAAACGTTGGAGAATTAAAACAAAATTTTTTTTCTAAATTGCGGAATTAAATAGAAATCAGATCGAATATTGCCTGAGTTTGATATTTAAAACGTGCGATTGATCGTGATTATTAAACAGTTAGAGTAATTTTTCATGATAATCGAATTAAATAGAAATAAATTGAATATTTTTAATATCTCTGATTAACTATGATTTTTTAATATTTTTGTTAGAATTACCGAATTAAATAAAGATCGATTGAATCTTTGGTGAATTAAATATTTCGAATATCAGTGAATGATTAGTGATGAATTTCGAATAGAGTAATTCTTACGAATAACCGAATTAAATAGTTATAAATTAAATATTACATAAATTGAATATTCTAAACATAACTGATTAGCTGATTAACTGATAAATCTTGAATAGTCCATCAACCTTCTAGAATAACCAAATCAAGCAGAACTAAAAATAATATTTCGTGATAAACCATTAATTCTAAACAATCAAAGTCATCTTCTAAAATTATCGAATGAATCAGAAATACATCGAATATATCTTCGTCTCAAAACTCATTTGATATAATCCCATTTCTCCCCACATTTTTTACATACAATTCCTCGCATGTTCACAACTATCGGGTCTGATATAGAAAGAAGATGCAACAGTGAAGCGAATGTAACAATAAAAAAACAAAACAAAAAAAAAAGACAACCGCGAAAATTATTTCGTTGAGGCGACGGGGGGGGAGGGGGGGATGAGAGAATAGCGTCAGGACCAGGGTGGACGGGTCGTTACATCTCGCAGGTAGTTATCCCGGCTGCCTATGCTGCGGGTAAGGCACAGAACGGTTCAGGATCAACGGGACAACGGGAGAAAGAAAGAGATGCCAAGAAAAAAGAGCGTAGGTCGGCGAATAGGCCTAATTTCCGAAACCCCGCACTTATGCCCCCGCGAATCAACTTTTCCAAAGTCTAATAAGCAATTTCGCAATGTGCCGAGGGAATTACGTCGAAATTGGGCGAGCTGGCTCGAGTAAAGTCTCGTCCGGCCAACAACAATTTTGCTTGGTGCACTAGCTGCTATCCACATATTTTCGTCTCGTTGCTCGAATGCACTCCGCTCCGATCCTTCGCATTCTGCGGTTGTTCGTTGTCGCGGGTGCTTATGTGGTCTCCTCGCATGATGCTCGCAATCAGAACACTACTATATATTTTTTTTCTTATTTTTTACACATATGGCTATTTTAGCGGGCATCACTGTGCCGACTGTGAACTTTGGCTCTGGGACGAGATGGAGTCGGTTCTATCTCATATGTGGGAATGGTTGTTTTTTGGGGGCTTGTTTCTGTATTAAAATCGTAGGATTAGAAAGATCGGGGATAGGAGTGATAGAAATGAGTTTCAAGAGTGCGATATTTGCGGTTGGAAGGCGAGACTGAAGAAGTCCGGTTTAAATAAAAATTAGATTGAATCGGGTTCGTGTGATTTAGGTTAGTACTTTTAGTAATTTCGTAGTAATTTTGAGAGTGGACATTAGTTTTTTTAAGACGGAGTTGTCGATAATTGCCTGAGAAATAAACGAGATTAACCTAACCGATTCATTTTGTCGGAAAAAAGGAATAAGTCGACCGTTTTCTGTTAAAAAACACAAGACTCATGTGAGATTTTTTCTTGCAAGTTTTTTTGAAGTTTTTTTTATCGGTGAGCTAATGTTTTATTACTTGGCGATGTAGATCGATTATTTATTGTGTCGCATCGGTAGGCAAAACCAGATAATTGACAAATTGATCATAACTGATTTAAATATTTGTTTTCTCGGCTTAGGACAGATTTAATGTTTTTGGAATAGTTTTTATTTGATCCTCATTGTATTTGTGAAGAAGATTAAATGGTTCAATAAACCCAAGTCATTGTTCTGGACTGTAACATTTTTTCCTGGGTTGGATTATGGACTATGATACGATATTTAAAATCAGGAAATATGTCCTTATAATCAATAATATAATATGTCCTTAGTGTTTCAATTTTCTCCACTATTCTAACTTTGCCCTCAAAGCGAAGTACTAATTAACATTCCACCAAAGCCAAAAAAATTTCCAAAAACAGTACAACAACAAATAAACAAATCACCCCAAAAAAACCGCAAATATATTCACCGAATCCTTAAATATCAACATTTTTCCAAAAAAAAATATTCCACCTGACCCCAGTCAGCCCCAATTCTTTCACACCTCAAAAACTCAAACCCGAATCAAACAAACGATTTCCAAAAAACCTCCGAACCATCGGTAATTCCGCGAAGTTTTTTTTCAACCGTCCTTCTTGACCACCGCGATCGCCCGAAAAAAATTGGATAACGATGTCGTAATGACGTACTTCGCGCAACGATAAATTCTCATTCTCGGACATTCAACCACGGACTTTGATCGACCATAAAACGCGATTCGTTCGGTTTTTCGGTATCGTTGAGGTTGACCGAAGACGATCACGCGTGTATTATTTCCAAAGGGTTATGTCGGGAGTATCTCTCGCGGTGTCCCCTCCCTAATCGAAGGCCCTTTCGTGTATTCCCTTCGTCATTGCGAGACGAAGATGGGAGACGAAAGGAAGAACGCAGAAGCGGGTTGGGAAGGGGAAGAAGAGCGATTCCTGAGGATGTAAGTTTTTCCGGTGCCACCGGGCGAGTCTTTCGGCTACGCGGTCAGGAATGCCCGACAGAACCGGATAAAAAGTTACTCCAAATATCTACCGTTCGGTTCATTCCTCGTTTGTTCCTCGCTCTTCGGCACTCCGACACTAATGAAAATGCCCATTGTTGACCGCTTTGTGTTTTGCCCCCCTTGAAAGATTTTTAACTGACAACGGCATACCGCGATCGCGCTCCTCATCGAATCGTTGAGCTACTGGTTTCCTTATTTTATCCTCTATTCGAGATGCTGAAATTGCGGGCATTTCTCTTCGGTTGTCGTTTTCTTTGATTGTTTGCGCGATCCTGGAGGGTTATTTTGCATTGTTATGGTATTATATACGTCGTCGCTGCTTGAAGTTTGAGATTAAGGGGAGATTAGGGAGGTATTTGAGGTGCTTATTTCGTTATTGGTTTGGAATTTTGTTTGTTGCTCAGCACTGAATGGTCGTGAAAGACATCTTTAGAGCTTTAAGAACTAGAACCATTACAATATAGTTTATTTGTTTCTTTTTAAGTTAAACGAAAGAGGGTTTCTTTAAAGTGGTTTTGAACAATTTTAAAGACAGAAATAATTGAGCGAATGGTTTAATTTTGAAGAAAAATTGATTACTTTTTTAGATTATTTTCCGGTGAGACAATTTATCAACGTTAAATCTGCAGAAAAAAAATAAAACCCCAGAGATATTACTTGGAATTCACATGAAGTTAGGCCGATTCTCATTAAGGAGGGTAAATCAGTCCCAGGGCCGACGCATAATCCATTTATTCTTTCAATTTTATATTTACAGTTGCTATTTATTCAAAACTCAGATTCGGTCATACCCCCCCCCCCCTTTCAGTTAAGTGGTTATGTACGTTTCGTTGCCCTAAAATTCGTCCAAAAACTTTGAAGGGTTTTACGAAAACTATGAGACGGATTGATTCAAATGTTTCACCACTTCCAAACACGGCTGTTAATGATCAGGTTGAAATAAAGTGCAATCGAAATGGAAATTTAAACAGTATTCACTCGAATCATTTTATATCCAACAATTACCGACTTTTCTCCGGGAAACATACTATATCGTCTGACATTGTGGAGCATTACTCGCCTTAAGCCACACGGCGGACTAGTCATCATACACGCAAACACACACACACACGAACACACACACAAACACGCTCGCGCTCGCGCGACGAATGCCAGAACAAAAATATGTGTTGACTAGATGATAGCCCGTCTTACGTGGCACTGAAGGGACTCTCACAAACGGGGCTCGGGCTGATTTAATTTCCCGCCGCGGTAATTGATGTACAGTGCGCGCGACAACTCGAGAACATCTCGTGACCCCGCGCGATACTACCCGAGTGGACAAATTATACATAGAGTGCATAAAGAGAGAAATATATGTATATAGCTTTGTATATGATATTATTGAGCACATCCCAAGTGGAAATGAAAGATATAAACTGTATAAAAATTGTCACTGATCTCAATCTCTGACTCAATCAATGACATGAGTCATTTTCTTGCCAATGACTATGTTAAAAATGACAGCTGTCATCTCGAGTTTTGATCTATGCGTATGGATTATGTGCGCTTTTTTGTAGAGCATTAAATTTCCTACAAAACCATCGAGTAACATTTTTTTTATCATGTATAGATTTATAGTAATAAAAAATTTCCCCAACAAAAATTCAAATCCAAGCATATTTCCATATAAAAAATCAATTGCTCGGCGGTGTCTTACTTATTCGACAAATTCCCGATCACGACCATTTTTTTTTTCCATTTATGTTGATTACACTTGAAGAACAATACCAAAAAAAATCCCCATATCACCAAATAGAATAAGAACTACCCTATTATCCACTAATTATAAATTGGTTCCAATATCCTTCATCGCCATTGTTTAACAGCGATAGCAGCCCCCAATTGCGCACAGTTACCCAGTATCTACTCCCACTCGGGCTTTCGCAAACGCCGCACGAGCGTCGTCTCGATTTCGGAAGCGGTCAAGCGTAAGCGCGAACACGAGCGAATGGAGAAGAAACGCGGCCGGACAGTGAGGCAGGAATCGTCCGGTCCGGATTCTCATCTACCGAGGAGCCAACTCGAACGTTTCTCGTGGCAACGTGGACCAGGCGGGTTTTGCACGTGACCCAGCTGCTCGGGATGTGTTTCCACTCTCGTACTCTCGACTGCCACGACTTCGCGACGGAGACTATCCGCACGAAAGGGGAAATCCCGGGATCGCCGTGTGTCCGTGACGTCACGTTTATCCACCGGATTGCGAGATTCTCGACACGAACGTCCTGCATAGACCTTTATATTAGGACGATTGGATTTTCATCGATTTTTTTTTTTCGCCGGAGTATTTCGTAAATTCGTTTTAGATGTAAAAAAAAGTAATTGTATGAAAATTATAGATTTTTATATGGATTATTAGTACCAGATTATTGCTTTTTGAGTTTTCTGATTTGAGATAGAGTGGAAGCCCGTTGATCGGAAAAGATCGGGTCGCCTTATCCGATTGCAGGGGTTACAGGAAAAATTTGTAACACGCCTACTGGCCGTCCCGTATCTCAAAATGGCCCGAGCTTGCGATATTTTACAAGAGAAACGGCGAAATTGATTCTTTACGAAACAACGTACATGTAAAATTTTTGACGATCAATGGATTTCCGAGATATTTGGAGAGAATCATCGTTGTTACAAGTTTTTAATTAAGTTCCTGACGAGGGAAATTTTTTAAATTATATATAGTTTATATATCAACTACATATTAAATTAGGCGTATATAGACTATATATAATTTTTGGATATATCATCATATTATATCAAAGAGAATTATGTACTATTATTATTTTTGGAAGTATTATATTCATTTTGGAGGTTTTAAAAATTGGACATACATATATAGACTATATATAAACTATGGATGCTCAATTGAATATACAGATCATATGTACCCAAGTAAAAAATCATGTATAGCCTACATATTAACTATATATAACTGTAAGTAAGCATATGCACTTTATACATAGTCCATATACATCCAATTTTTAAAAAATAATCAAAAATAAATATACTAATTTCAAAAATAATAACAACATATAATTCTCTTTAATACAATATAATAATTTAGTCTATCAATAAACCATATGTAGTTTATATATAGTCTACATATGCCCAATTAGGTATGAAGTTAATATATAGACTGTATATCATTTTTTTACGTGGGTAGGGTATACATATAATTTTTTTACTTAGGTATATTGGGAATAGGTTTGAGGCGGATGTTGAAGTCAGGTTGTGCGAGCGATGCCCGCGCGAGCGTGAACGTTTTGGACTCGTTAGGAATTCCGGTCGTTCGTGCCGGGGCAGCAGTCGCGTATAAATTTGGCAAGCGCGAGGGGGTTCCCCGAGCGAGTTCGCTATTGGCACGTGTGCCCCGCGGCAAGCACGTTCTTCTAATCCACGCGGGGATGACCGGTGTAGATCTCACTCCGCCCTAGTGTTTCCCGATGTCTATTCTCCTACAGCTGGTCCTCGTCGCTGTTGATTCGTCCAGCATCACGTGGCACCCGGTGCGGATCCACGGGTGCCAATGATGGAGTATGGTTGACGATGATATACGCTACTTTCTCGGTAACCCAAGCCCGCGAATGGACCTTCGATCAATGATAATTTATTTGATCTACTCTGGTTACTAAATTATCGTGAATTATAAATTATATTGAATGGTAGAAGGAATTGAGAAATAATAAGGGATGTAGATATTTATGATGTAAGATAAATATCATATTGCAGCAAAAATGTATTATCTTATATTGATATTGAAATTAATATTATGTGTTTCGAATATTTATATTTAGGATTGTTGGAAGGAATCTAATGAAATTAATTATTGCATGATTATTGAGCATAGTTTTTTTCATTGAAAAAGTATTACAAATAGATTTTCATTGAACGAATTACGCCGGCGATTATTCTGAAAAACTGTTAAATTATGTTCATACGTTTATGAGTCTTTCAGTCATTTGAAAATTTGATCCACGCTAAAATTTCGGTTACATTCGAGATTAAATGAACTTTTATTTTATGTTATAAAAATATATTTTTATATTATACAGACATTCTTAGCATATTTTTCTCAATTAATGAAATTTGATATAAAAATGTATTAATATGACACTCGTTAACGTCGATACCGATAATTATCATCGACGGTGGACCGTAGATTATTATTATTATTATTATTATTATTATTATTATTATTATTAATAATAATAATATAAATAATAATAATAATAATAATAATAATTATTATTATTATTGATGATAATAATAATAATAATAATAATAATAATTATTATTATTATTGATGATAATAATAATAATAATAATAAGAGTTATTATTATTATTATCAATAATAATAATAATTATTATAATTATTATTATTATCATTATTATTGTTGTAATTATTATTATCATTATTATTATTTCTATTATTATTATTTACAGTTCATTGCGCCAAGTGCTCTCGCGTTCGGCGCGCATTGCTCGTGTACGCGAGTGCGCAAGTCGATTTTACGTCGAGCTGCGGTAAGACACCATTAAATCATCAGGGAATAATAACTTTTCCCCTCGCAGATCTCTAACTTACGGCGTGATAATTCACGCGCGAGTGGATATTATGTTCGAATATCTCGAGGATTTTAATCCTTTCTTTGCAACGCACTGTGTACGTCGGACACCGGGGGGAAAGTGCATAGCGCGACTTGGCGAGCGCGTTGCAGTGCGAAGATTTGTGGCGAGTTGCTTGCGCCCGGCGAAACCCTTCCAGCCCCCTGCGGCTATACTTATGGCGATACCGAGAGCTCTCACTCCCTTCAGAGTCCCTTGGAAGTCGGATATTCCAAATCTGACGGCGACTGTTTCGCTACTCTCCCGCTAATCCCCGCCCGGCGAATTATTGCGATTGAAAGTCGAGAATTTTTTCAGAAACATTGAGGATGTGGCGAATGGCTTCCTTACCGGCGAGCAATGTATGGGCGCCTGATTTGGTATTTGAAATTGATATCGAGTGATGGCGATCGCCGGGCAAAAGATGATGTATGGAGGTGCAATAAGACGTTTGATAAGGTTTCCCGTTCTTCGTTGAAGTAATTTCCGTCGCAATTATGTTGTATTCGTATTATCAATGATGCATGTGTCAGAGAGCACAGCGAGGTAATTATTCTACTCGAGGAATTATCTACTTGGTTCGATTCTCGCAATAACGCTCGGCTTTCCGTCTTGGACGTCAGGCGTTTCCACTGATTTTGAAGATCTTTGAAATCGCTCGCTTTTCCGTCTCTACTACCTTCGTACATTTCGACATCGAGCTAACGGTCGATCCGTCAACCAATATATACCGGCACGAGTAATTTACCTCCTGTACCGGTACTTGGTTTGTTTATATATAGATCGATGTGCGTGCTGTCGATCATCATATTTTTCTGTATTATTTCTCTTAGTATCTTCGTGTGAGTGGATTGTATGGTGATTACGACTCAAGGAACTGCCATTAATAAACCAACCATCCGTCTATTGCCATTAAGGGGGTCTTCTCATGGAACCTTTGGTTTTCGAGATCCATTTTTGGGAATTAATTATGAAGAAACGGTAAAAAAAACGTTAAACACAGTTTGTTTTAGTGGCTTCATTCATTCTTCATCTCTTAACACTCATTTTTTTGTTTAATGTATTTCGCCGACGTCACTTTTATTCGTGCTTGACCACGTTTTTATTAATAAAGATTAAGACCGATAACTCAAAATTTCCGTGACGCTGGAATAATAACCCACATTGTTTGTGGGTTAAAAGATACTGTAAGACTTCATATCTGTGCAAAGTTCGAGCGCTAAACCTTAATCCATTCTCAAGATATAGACGTCTAAATTTAACAGAATTCTCACGCACACACACATAAACCCAGACATTTTTCAAACGTATTTCCAGTACGTTTAGGTACTTTTCAAACACGTCGACATGAAAACCCCGTCAACCATTCTTTCCCCGTCAAACAGCTTCTTCCACGGAAAAACAAAAACGAATCCGTAAAAAAGATGAAAACCTTTGCTTTCTTTTTTTTCTTCTCAACAAGAAACTGATTGGTCACGGAATTGGCGCGTTCAGTCGCGGTGCGTCGACCATTATCTCAACGTCACGATGGCGATGAACCGAGAAAATCGTCTAACAATGGGCTCAACCGAGTACCGTCGTTCATCCGGGCGAGTGTCGCGAAAAAAAGACGAGAAGAAGAGACGCGAAAGGTCGTAAGAAAAAGCCGATGGTTCGAAAACGAAAAAAATAAAAATAAATCGAAACAACTACCAGAAGAAACCGCGAGAAGGCGCCTGCGAGCGCGAACGAGCGAAAGAGTCAGAGGAGCCGAGCATGAGTATTATAACGATGACGAAACGGAGGAGATACAACGTAGCGGAGTCAACGAAGATAGGCTCCAGGACGGAGGCATTGACGGGACTTGCGTCCTCGTCATCGTACTCCGAGTCTCGTTGTTTCTCGTATATCTTAGGCCCTTGTTTTTCCGACTTTTATTTATCGCGACCAGTTGAATATTCAGTCGGACACCGAAGACTCGTCGGTGAGGGATGGGGCGGTGAAGGGAAAGGGCAGCAACACGCGAAGAGCCTGTTGCTGTCCCCGAAGTGAGCCGGAGACGATGGGCGCAAGATGTCTTTCCGTTGTGTCGTTCGGGATCCCAAGTGAAAAAATTATACATAGTCCATACGTTGACTCTATATAGAATTGGGCATATATAGTCTATGAATAAACTATGGACAGTCTATATAAAGACTATATATCCCCAATTTTATACATAGGGTGTATAATATGTTGTATTATTATTATTATTATTATATTATAATAATGTCATAATGTTATAATATAATATAATATAATATAATATAATAATAATAATAATAATAATAATAATAATAATAATAATAATAATAATAATAATAATAATAATAATAATAATAATAATAATAATAATAATAATAATAATAATAATAATAATAATAATAATAATAATAATAATAATAATAATAATAATAATAATAATAATAATAATAATAATAATAATAATAATAATAATAACAATAATAATAATAATTATTATTATTATTATTATTATTATCCTTAAATAATATAATATATTATCATTATTATAATATTATTATTATATTATATTATAACATTATGACATTATTATAATATAATAATAATAATAATAATACTATAACATATTATATACCCTATGTATGGAATTGGGGATTATAGTCTATATAATAATAATAATAATAATAGTAATAATAATAATAATAATTATTATTATTATTATTATCATTATTATAATAATAATAATAATAATAATAGTAATAATAATAATTATTATTATTATTATTATCATTATTATTATTATTATTATTATATAGACTATAATCCCCAATTCCATACATAGGGTATATAATATGTCATAGTATTATTATTATTATTATTATATTATAATAATGTCATAATGTTATAATATAATATAATAATAATATTATAATAATGATAATATATTATATTATTATTATATAATATAATATTATATATATTATTACTATTAGTAATAATAATAATAATAATAATAATTATTATTATTATTATTATTATAATAATATTATAACATTATACTAATGTTATAGAGTAAATATAATTTTTGAATATATTATTATATTATATCCAAAAAAATTGTATTATTATTATATTTGGAATTATTATATTTATCTTTGGATTTCTTTCTTTTTATCGGACACAATAGACTATATATGCCCGATTCTATGTACAGTAGATATATAGACCATACATAATTTTTTTACTTGGGGTATTCGCCGTTCGGGTTCGAAAGACAATCGGAGACTTATTCCAACGTGCAACGAGACCGAGACAAACCCCCTTCGGGTGTGGAGTGCCACTTACGAGAAGTCCACGGAAACCGTCTGCAACTCGAGGAAATAAGATGAGGACCGCGAACGAAACGCCTTGGAATATGCGACTGAATCGCACGTGAAGCTCTCGAACGTGCACGTCAATGGCGTGTGTCTTCTCTGTAACTCCGACGGTTTCCGCTGTCCTCGTCGGAACGTCGTCGACGAGTACAATGCGCCAACCGCGGAATGCATTAATATTAATAGTCAGTTTCGCGACGAACCGCGAGTTGGCTCCGGTCTGTTGTCCTTTCGGTACAAAGACCCTCGACCGTTGACGTTCGACGTGTCTGTCGAGAAACGAATTATGGGTTTTGGCATTTGCGGGAGGACTGAAAATCGTTGATTACTTGGGATTTTTTTGGATAATAATTTTGGATAATATTTACAAAAGTACGAGAAACATCAAATCGCTCGACGTTTTTCGTTAATTTATCATTGTTGTTAGTACTAGTTAATTAGTGAGTCGTTATAGCGAGCTTCTTTGATATCTCCAGACCTTCAATTTGGCAAGTTATCGTAGCACGAAGAACCGATGTTTTATTATCGTGAGTACCGGAATCATTTTTCTAATTAAAAAAAAAAAAGAAAAATTCAATAATCTTCGTATAAAAACGTCAGAATTCATCGATTATGAAGGTAGTCAAGCAATCAAAATAACCCAGAATAATTTACTTATTTTACGCGAAATATGACTCAATTCGCCGGTATAATTAGGCGCTAAGAGAATATTATATCGCTATATCGTATATATTTGATTACATGCGTTTCTTTGTTCTTAAGCTTTTTACATGAAGGCGGAAGATACGAATTCTGGTAGACGACTACCTACTTTACTAGGGCTTGTGGGTTGTTCTGGGAAAATTTTGGTGACACGATGAAACGCCGGAACCAAAACGCCGCAGACAAAATGCCAAGCGAAAAAACACCGATCCGACGATACTTACGTCGACGACAAAACGATAATCACAGTATGAAAAAGTTATTAAATCCAGTAAATCGTGCAATCGTGTATCGTGCGGTGATCGTTGCCAATTATTTGGTTATAATGGACGAGCGAATGGCCCGTGTAGGGGGTTTGGGGGCGAAGCTCCGTGGTAATTGGGGATAATTTGGGCTGTTTTAGGTCCTAGGTTATTGTAGGTGATTTAAAATTATTTGTTTTATTTATTTTAGGTTATTCAAGTCCTCCCTTCGTTTGTGAATGGAAACACAATGTATAAAGTATAAAAAGTACTCAAATATTGTATTATCTCATAAAATTGAGAATATATATCACTTCATCATCATATTATACGTATATAATATGTCAATGTTTATTGGTGTGTGTTGGCGTTTTATCGCTCAGCATTTTATTACGGAACCAAAAATCTCAATCGATTAATCCTGTGGTTTGGTGTAAAAACCGTATAAGTCTATTTTCAGAAAAAAAAAGTTAGTTCAAATCAGATTCTTATAACTTAGCTTGCAAGCATCGTTTTTATACAAATAGTTGGGATTTTTTTCAAACCGTAATCAATGCTGTTGCTTTTGTTCGATTAAAAAAATCATAATTTTATTCTAACCAATGAGGAATTTCGTTAAAACAGTAATTTCAATGGATTCTCATTCGCGAGTCTTTGGCAACGCTTTGGTAGGAAGAGGTGTTGCGGAGGAGTCTCATCGAAGGGCTTAGGGCGAGAGACGATCAGTAAAGTGGAGAAAAGAAAGAAAGAAGAAGAGAGAGCCAGTGTGGCAAAGCCCTTTGGTTACCCGCAGTCTGGCAAGTGTTAGGGCAAGACCTTGGGTCGCCGCGCGAGTTGACCTTTTCGGGTAATAAGAATAAATGTGATTCTATTACCGGTTCAATTGTTACGGCGGTTGATAGGCCCGGTTGGAAACGCCACAAAAGAAAGATAAAACGAGAAATATAGAAGAAGAAGCTCAAAAAAAAAAAAAAAGAAAAGAGCAGTCAGACCAAAAGTGGGGAAAGTGATAGAAAAAGAGAAAAGAATCGAGCCGATCATGAAATCGCGATAGGATCGCACCTCGCGAGGGCAGCATCAGCAGCAACGCCATCAGCAGCATCAGCATCAGCAGCATCAACTTCCACTCGGAAACGTTTCGCACAGGCTGGCCACTGGCAACATAATCTCCCACTCTTGCCTCTCAAAGCCTCGCTACATCTTTATTTTTTTCTTCATTTTATTTCTTCGCTCTCTCGCTCTCACGGCTGAGCCTGATTCGCTTCCTACACCATCATCGGCGAATATAAACGTAGACGATTACGATCTCTTCCACGAGATAGGTATATAACGCGAGAACGATTATCGATGCCCCTTCGTCGATTTTTTTTTTATTATTTTTACTTTTTATTTTTAGTTCATTTTTGTTGTTGTTGCGTTTAGCCGTGGATCAACTTTACTTCGTCTGTGGGCCTGCCTCTTCGTACATCGATACACGTAATTAACGCGTATCAATCATTGCCTCCGCCGCTTACCAATCAGTTTTCATTTTCTTACATCTGATATGAAAAAATAATCTTTCGTTAAATATTTCGTTAAATATTGATGGAAATTGGAGCGTTGGGAATTTACGAGGAATTTATACGATCCGTGGAATATATATATACGTCTCATTTTTGGTTCTGATCCTCGAAGATCGAATCTAAGAGGATGATATTCGCCCTAGCTGCGCTCGGAGTTTGCTCCCGAAGGGCTGTAATAATTTGTGCGGAAGGTGGCTATTAAAGGGTCGTGTAAGCTCGTAGGTAGCGAGTATGGCGTGGCGTAAGAACTTATGGCAGAGGCGGTTTTGGGAGATATCGGAGGAAATAACGGGTGACATTGTGCTACAGGTAATTCAGGACCTGGACCTTCCTCCCGGTGGGAGGGAGGGGAGTTAACGCGGTGAGAACCTGGAGCGCGGCTTGCGGCGGCGCATTGGCACATCCACGCCTCCGTGAATCCTTAAGGCGAACTAGTGTCAACAAGCCGAAAATTCCCGACGAGCGAAACGCGCAATTTTTATGCATCAAGAATAATAATCTTTAAGCGAGAAATTACAGAAGCTGCATTGCTCGTCGTCGACCGATAAACTTTACAGGAGTCCGGGTGGAAAAAAAATACAGAGTATGTGAAAAATATGTCCGTAGTTTGGAGGCCGAATGTGGAAGAGAATTTTTTTTTTTTTAATGAGGTCGATTCAAATTTCTATTGTTTAAACAATATTATTCAATATTCAATATTATTGTTCATTAATATTATTATTTTATTATTATTAGTATTATTATTATTTATTATAAGTTTATTGTTTCTATTGTTTATTGTTGTTGTTTCCATTGTTTCTATTATTGTTTATTGTTTATTCTTTAAAGTACGAGCATCGTTTTTAACCAAGATTAGTCTAACTAACTAAGTCAGGTTTTTCGAACAAAAGTAAATAAATCTACCGTTTTACTGTTAAGAATAGAAACACAACAAGACTCATGTTGTGTTTTTTTTACAATTACTATAACTTTTTTTTCAAAGAAATAAAATGTTGATGTTTGACAAGGTATATCGATTATGAATCGACTGTGATCTTGTGTCGGTAGGCAAAACTAGATAAGCTTTGGTTATAGACGGCCACGTGTTTTTTTTTAAATTCGTCTTCTTTATTGCGTTCTGACCTGAGGTTTAGGGCCTCTTTCGATTTCTTATCTTGCTATCATATATAATTCTACGTTACTTGTGCGAAACTATTTCTTCATTTTTATATCTTGGAAAAAACAATTATTATGTAAAAAGATTTTTTTTCACAGTTGTTTTGATTTTAATCTCTGATGTTGTTTAATACTTAATTGAGTGAGTTATTAAATTGGAGGCAAACGCCTCCAAACGACGGATACATAGTTTTATATATGGAATCGGACATATGCAGCCTGTGTGAAGACGATACACAATCTATAGACAATTTAATGCAATGCACTAATAAAGACAATACTAATAATCCAAATGATAATTTTATTATTCATGTTATTAATTATTCAATCAATGATTTATCCATAAATATGAAATATCTATTAATATATCTATACATTGATCCTATATATACGGCATAAAGCCTATTTATATAGACATATTATTTTTATATAATAACACAATGATGAATATTAAATACCGTCCCATTTATTACATACATATATTTCTCTAGATTCTATACAGAAAATGTATATCCGATTCCATCAATGAAAATAATAAGAATTTTATCTTTCAATCACAAATTTCTCTCTCTCTACTCATATCAATAACTAACTTCTCCGTTTATATTTTTCTCTCCTTCGTGATGCCTTCGTTCAACGCGTCGTTCAAATTGCAATTAAAAAACGACCAAAACCGACTGGAAAAGATAACCAACGAAGAAAAGATTCCAAGTAACGACGAAACGTGAATCGGTACTCACCGAGCGTTGACGGAAGTCGGGTTGCCCATGTCGTCCATTGACGGTTTCCTAGAACGAAACCACGAATGAAAATCGTTATTGCTCGATTGCAACTGCATTATCGCGGGATGGGCGTTATAGGTGTTGTACAGATTTGTCGGACCGGTTTGCCACATTCTGCTGTATGACTGCACGTCCATGATCAACCTCGTGCGTTTTCGTTCTTCCTCCTTCGACTACGAATTATCACACGGACACGAGTTTTCTTTCTACAATTACGACAAAATCGAATTCAACCAAATCACATTTAATTCCTTGATAGTC
Source organism: Sussaba pulchella (assembly GCA_963971145.1). NCBI lineage: Eukaryota > Metazoa > Arthropoda > Insecta > Hymenoptera > Ichneumonidae > Sussaba > Sussaba pulchella. The sequence continues at coordinate 4,365,852 of OZ020164.1, forward strand.
AGAAAATATTGCGATTTTTTTATCGAATTTATTGTAATTCACGCTATTGCTTGCTTTAATGTAGACCGGAATTAGGTTTGATCAATCAACGATCTACGCTTTCTCGATCTCGTTCTTTCTTCTTCGACTACGAATGATTACACAGACACGAGTTTTTTTTAATTTTTACCGTTATAACAAAGTCAAATTTAATCGGTTCACTGATCGTCGAAAGATAGATTTTTATTGTTTATAGAATTCATTATAATTCACATCATTTCGTATTTTAATCTACACCGGAATTAGATTTAATCAATCAACGATCTACCGAATTGGATCGCTTCTTCGTCCCCGTTCTTCCTCCTTCGACTACGAACTATCACACAACCACGAGTTCTCCTCCTACAGTCACCACAAAATCAAATCCCACCGAATCACGTTCAATTCACTAACAATTAAAAACTATCTCGATTCTTCATCGAACTCAGCCTAATTCGCACTACTCCCGCTTAAATTAATACGTAAATTAATCTCATTCAATCGACAATCCATCCTTTCGATCCATTTTGCAGGCACTGTCAATAAAAAAAAAAATTCCTCATCGAAGCGCGGATTAAAAATTCACGAATTTCCTTCGGTATCAATTTTTACCGCGCAATTCAACGCGACGAGTTGGCTTTCGATGGTTGCGTTGGTGATAGACACGCACGAGTGTCATCGAGGGCTGCCAGAAATTCGCGTGCTACCCTCGTGATCGTCGGGCTCTCGGTTTTCATTCCCCCCCTCTTTCAACCCTAATCGCAAGAACGTCGTGATCATCCCCACTTTCGATCCACCCCTTGACGCTTGGCTTTTGCCGCTGCGCGCGCTTTTCACGCTTTTCTCCGGGATTCAGCATCCGCACAAGCGACATCGCTCGGCTCACCGTGCTCGTGAAAACACACCGCTGCCGACGGTTGCGGAGAAGAAAATTCGCAGACGATTTTCTTTTGCCGGAAATTCGGAAACGTTTCTGAAACGCACGGGGGTGCTTCGTCTTCATTTGTGCCGCGGGTTGCCTTTGGGTGAGGCAACCCCCGTGACGCTCGTAAAACTGCTCGTGTCCGACTCTCGACCACGGTTTCACGGCAATGTTAGGGTGTTGGTGGATCTACCGGAAAGTTCCTCGGCAAGTTTGTCTCTCGACGTAGGAATCGACTCGAGCTTCGTGTACTTTTGGATTAACGTATTCGAATCGGGGTTAATTTTCGCTAAGCGTGTCGAGATTGATATCGATACGAAGGGCGGAGGAGGGGGGGGGGGCAGCTTAGATCCGTGGGAGGGAGACAAGCTTAGATCCGTCGGTGTTTTAATAATTTATCGAAGGAGGGATTTAGATCAATGCTGTGCGAACTTCATGTCTGATTGAAAATAATCGGTTTTTTATTAGTGTTTCGGAGACGAAAGTAAATAATTTCATAAAAAGAGTTCTTGAGAAATAGGGAGTTTAAAAGAGATAATTCTTATATTATACTTAGTTGATTGGCACTATTTCAGATGATAGCATTCGATAAAATCGTCGGTAACTTATGGATAAAAGAAAAAAAGGAATGTTGACTTGTTTAGTTTTGATTACAAGGCATGGACTTATCTATTTTTGTCTACCGATGCGAGTTAATTAATAATCGATACGCGTTGTCGAATAACGACGTATTATTTTACCGACCGAGAAATTCCACGAGATGTTGCGAAAAAATATGACATGCTTCTTGTTGTTTTCTTTACCGGGAAAAAAAGTGAGCTTATTCGCCTTTTTCCTCGTAAATAAATGAGATTAACATGTATGGGAAATTTTCGGTTATTTCTCTGCTTGAGGGATCATTTTCTGTTTGTTTCAGCCCTTGACTCAGAGCGGCAGGACATGATGGAAAATATCGAACCTTTGATTCGAAAAGTAGAAGGTCGGAGCTTTCGAACGAGCTGCGAATCATCGGAATCCAACTATTTTTCGCGGAGATATAAATTCCCGGAAATCTTGACTCTTGGCTTTTTCAAGTGCTCCTTTCATTTATTGAATAGTATATTTTACTTCATCATTATTTCATTATACATAGAATCATTATTTCATTAAAAAGAATAAAAATGTATGCGATAAAGAAATACAAAATGGTTACAAAACGTGGCTAGAGTCTGGCAGGGCACGAATGAACCTCGCACACGTTTCTGGCATTAAAACCAAAATTATCCAAGACATCGGCGTCCGCCAAAATCCTATCAACGTTGCAATCAACCGAATACATTCAATGTAAATTCGTGTTATTCTTTGGATTTAAAACCCATGCAAACCCGGACTTCAACCATTTCGGCAAGCAGAGAATCGCACTATAAGAGAAAACAGCGTAGAATTCTACTAGGTAAGAGTAGAGTGTGACGTGCTGGAATCAGAGTACGAGCCATCGAGCGGTCATTGCAGTAGTGTTGATTACACAAGAGTCCAGGCAACGCCTTAACCGGGAACTCGTTCGAACTGCCAGAGAAATAACCCATCGCTATAGACTTCTACCAACTTTTCCAACTGTACACAGTCGAATTGCCACGATACTGCCTTTTATGATATGTTTTTCTTCCTTTTTAATTTGGCTCGGATTCCATTTACAATGCTGATAATACGATGAAAAAAATAGATAGGTGTCGTATCTGCACGTTTCAGTCGAGTCTCCGCTGTGTCCTGGACTCATTGTACAAGATAAATCATGTCTCGATGCATCGATGAGCAAATCGATCGAGCGTAAATATTATATCGAATCGATTGGTCGTGGAGATCGGGGAGACACATTTTTCCATTCCTAGATCGCTCGAGCATTCCTAGATTGTTGTGATCAGTGGAGCAACTACAACTAGCTTCGTCTCGTATTTTTTTTTCTTTTAATCGACTTGAAAAAAGGAGAAGGTTTTTATTCCGAGGTTGATTTTTTTTGGTGGGCATGTTACGCGATATCTTCACCGATTCTGAACCGATTTTAATGGTCTCATTTTTATTTGACGAAAATATTCCACCTCCAAGGGTGGGAAATGAGGGGATGAATCTGAATTGAAATTCACCTACTTCCCGTTGCCCCCACACGGCACATAAGTGTAGTTTCAATGATGATAAAATACATTTTTACGAAAAAAATATAAAACGGACTTCCAAACTTTGCATATTTGTACGGACTTAAAATTACGAGTTAGAAATGGTTTTTTTTTCATTACTTCACAGAAAAGAGCGTTGAAGGGGGATATAGAAAATCATTGATACTTAATTATTCCAGCCAAGGCACCGACAAGGAGAAAAATAACTGATTAGATATTGCAAATATGTAAGTATCAATAATTCTGTACATCGTCCCTTAATGCTCCTTCTTTCGAAGTAGTGAGAAATATCATTATCAACTTCTTAGTCGAAGTTTGTAAATATAGGCAAAGTTTTAATGTCGGTTGTTTTTGTAATTTTTTTTTACTCGTTCTGAATTTCAATTATAAACAGATCATAATTATAACATTAACAACAGGGAGTGAAATATTTGATTAAATATTGCAAATATTTAAGTATCAATATTTTCATATATTGTCCTTCAATCCTCCTCCCTTTAAAGTAATGAAAAATATTTTTTTTTTACTTTTTAGTTCAAGCTTTTACCAATAAAGTTTTGAAATTGGTTTTTTTAGAAATTTTTTTTACTAGTTCAGACTTTCAATTATGAACGGATTATAATTGTTATATTAATTGAAGTGACAGGGCAACGCTATATCGCATGTACTGCACGACCGAGACTGGAGTTGCACGTGAAAGTTTGATCAAGTGAATCGCAGAGTCACGGAGATCCGGCGGTGACTCTCGACAATTCCGGTTTTCAGGAGGGGTTCCCTCGCCGCTCGAGGCCTCTCGTGTTTCCACGAAACAAAGTTCACGCGAAGGTATCTTGCGAAAAACTATGACAAATTCACAACGGTACCCGGCGACGTATGACGTAATTTAATCCGGCAACGTGAAGTTCGTTAACGAGAAATAATTACGTCTCGCTCCGAAAAAAGCGAGATATCCACGTTCCGAGTCTCACGATATTGAGGTCTTTTGGAATTGGTGTTGAATTCGTTGCGGTTGGTCATTCGAGGTAGCAGCGTGTACTTGTCAGATGAGTACAAAGTTTATGCCAACTTAATCTCGGTTTTTGTGGTTTTGGGGCAGAACCGAATGAGTTCGTTGTTTCAAAAAAATGGGATTAAACCAGATTCTTGTAGTTCGGATTTTAGACATCGTTTTTGAGCGTGGAGCTGCTAAAAATGCTATATACAGGAAGGAATGGAAATTATTATAGAGGCTGTATGGTGGGAAAATAATTAAATTGTTAAATTGACAATTTTTTTTCACTTATCAACTATGAGGAATTTTTATTCTTTTTCGATATTGACATTATTTTTTATGGTTATAAATCGACTGTTGATGAAAACCAAGGTCGGCATCATAATATAGTAATTATCGGCTAACGGAGGGATTTTTTGTTAAAAAATAAAGTAATTACAGTATTTGAAATGCAGAGAAGAAACAATGTGTTTAATAATTGCAAAAAAATTGTCCAACCAAAAAATCAAGAAAGCTCTCGTCAGACTATATAGAAAATGATTATCAAGATTTAAAAACAAAAATGTTAAAAAATTTTAAAAATTGATTGAGTTATCGTGCTGACTCTGTCTAAAAACATAGTTTTAGAAACATAAAAACAAATGTTAATATTTAAAAAAAAATATTATTTTTGTTCTTATAGTTGAAAAGTTGATAAAAAATGTAAAATCAACAATTCAATCTCTTTTAAACCATATACTTTTGTAAACTTAATAATAATTTTTCAAATTTACTCGGTTTTAACGCGCGCAGGGCCTACATAAAAAATTGACGTAAAAATAATAAATGTCATCGTCTATCAAATTTCCAAACTCAATTCTATCTTCTTTCCACATGAAGTATTCCAAATCATGCTGTGATTATCAGTACAGATCAGTATCCATTACAAAATATTCGCCAACAAAACGTTTCCACACATCATCATCAAAAACGCCCGCCAATTAGTCAATCCAGACTCCAAACAATTCGCAATTCCTAATTGCGCGTATAAAAAAAACCGATGCTAAGTGCCTACCTATCGTTCATACAGTCCAAGCAAAAACTTCCTCCTCTCAAACGCTCATTTGGATAGATCAAACGTCTCTGCCCCTCAAAAAAAGCGCATGGACTAATACGGCAAAATCCAGATGGTTCCAGTCATCCACAGTCGCGGCAGGTGTATTCGCGATATAATTAACCCAAGACGGAGAAGCTCGCGCGCATCCCCCCCCCCCCCCCCCCCCCCCCCACAGCGAGTGGTCTAGCGGTGCGTGCGGGCGTCTTTTGACTCGCGCGTGCACCCATCGCAATAACGTCGGCGAAGAAAAACAATCGAGAGACCAACAGCGAGATATCGTTTTCCCTTTAATCGTCGTTAACTCGTGCAGGCTACCGCGGTAGAAGCTACGCGGACTCGCGAGACGGATCGGTCGTATCGAGAAGAGAAGTAAATCCACGCACAGCAGTGCCATCTGCCAATAGACTCTCGGGATTCATTATCAAACCCGGAGCTCTATATACGGCCGATGATGGAAATAAAAGGTCCGATCTCGGGATCGAGCGGACACTCGGATTAATAGTCAATCCGTACTAATTGCGAGTCGTCCGGGGGGACGAGAACGAACAGTGGACGAGAGGCGAAGGTATAAACGCAAACACATCGGGAGGCAACGACGTGGGGGTAAACATCGGACGACGTCGAAGAAGTCAAGTCCAGTACGGATCTTGAAACGTCTTCGGTGTAAAGTTAAAAATCTTTTTCGTCGTTTTTCGCGTCTTCTTCAACCTCCTCCGAGTCTTCTTCAATCTCTTCAGCCGCTTCGAACTCCCCTCATCCCCCCCCGCGGGTCCGTCCACCCTCTTCGACCGGCCTCGCAACGACTCCAACAGTCAGCCCGAGACGGGCCGGTGCTCCTTCATCAAAGTTCCACTACCGATTAATCGACTCCGCGTCGCGTCTCGAACTTGCATTCTTCGTTTCTTTGGGATCGCCCGACGTTCGCCGGCGTCCAACGACACAACGACGCGGCAAAAGATTTTGCCCTTCTCCCGGGGCTTCCTACAACGCTCGGGGAGAACTCGATATTCCCTCGGTCTCCTCGTTCACTCTCCAACGTCTCGTCTGCGATCCGACAAACCGCGAGGCGAACCGATGTTTATCGTGTCTCCCCGGGGGACTCGCGGAGTGCACTTGCTCGGTTCGTGTACGTACGCGAATGAACGACGGGAAGATTGATGCGTGGGAAGAATCGATTTCGCGTTATTTTTGTCAATAATTCGCCCGCGACGGGGTTTTGGGGGGGAGGGTTGGGTTATAATTTTTGAGGAAAAAACGTAGAAAGGGAGGAATGATTTTTATTTTATCGCGGGTTGTTGTGGTTTGGGGACAAAATCAAATGAAGGAGTGGAAAGAGTTTTCGAGAAATTATGGGTTTTTTTGATGGGGGCGCGGTTAAAGCGGGGAAATTGATTTTGAAAATGATAATTAGGATTTTTTAGGTAGCGTTTGGTAAAATTTCGATGGTCAGTGACTTGTGAATTAAAATAAAAAGTTGGACTTATTTAGTTTTGCCTACTGATGCTGAATAATTGTTAATCGATATGCATTGTGAAATAACGAAATTATATTTTACGAATAGAAAAATTTTAGGAAAACTTATTGCACGAAGCAAAAAAATGTAACACGAGTCTTGTTTTTCTTTCAACAAAAGAGCGATAGACTTCTTCGGTTTTCCCACCAAAATAGACTCATTTCGTTGAATCAATCTCGTTTATATCTTCCTGTATAGGCGATTTTCCGCAACTCTGTACTTAAAAACGATGTTAACAATCTACAAGAACCGGATTTAATCTAATTTTTTTCCAAAAAAAAAATGAACTCGTTCGGTATTGCCACCAAACCACAGATAGTATCAGCAAGGAAGTACAAATAAATTAGCACGTGCAAAAGATACGGAAGAAATTGAATCTGGATTTTTTTGCGCGCAGCCGATCGACTTTGTAGTCTCATGTCGACCGCTGTCAGCCATAACTCTTTCGAATTAACGATAAATAGTAGAGCAGACGCACACGGAGATCCGGTGAGACTGTAGAGCACCGGAGGAAGCAACGCGGAGCGAGAATGTGGCCGTGCATCGGGTAGAAAAAGAAGAAGAGGAGGAAAGATGAAGGAAAACACATTGGCGGAGATGAGAAAGAATCGAACTAACCGACCCGTGCGGGAGAAAAAGTACGTGATCCGGAATAAAGTATGGATCTACAGCTCGAAGGTGAAGCGAGCACGGGTGAGAAGGACAGGGCTATTAGTACCTCGGCCCTTTTTTCTTTTTTTTTTTTGTCGCCACGACGGTAACAATGCGTGGCATCATCGGGGAGAGACGAGTTGCAGCCTCGTGAAGCGAAGTCCTCGTTGAGGAGAACGAGGAAGATGCTGGGGGTAGAAAATAAAAGCGAAGAGGGACAGCAAAACGGAGTGGGGGTGAAAGAACGAGAGGAGAAAGATCTATGATCAAGATTCCAGCAATTGGAGCTTCTGAAATTGTCCTTTCGTATTTTCCATCGACTTTTCTTCGTCTTATTTCGAGAAGGTGACATCCTGATTGGGGAGAAAAAGGAAGATGCTGGAAGAACAAAATGAAAGCGAATTGGGACAGCGAAACGTGGCGGGGATGGAAGCGCGAAGGGAGAACGATCTACGGTCGAGATCCTAACAATTGTGGCTTCTTAAATTAGCTTTTCGTATTTTCCATCGACTTTTCTTCGTCTTATTTCGTCTCCTACGAACAGAAATATGTTGCAATTTATTTCGTTGCTGATTCCAAAGGGTGAGGATTGAAGTATATATATCCGTTTTTGACATTTTGGTCGTTTCGTGATATCGACGGTCAGCCCCGTGCCGATTCGGGAAATTTATTTTCCCCCCGTTTCTATTCGAATTATCGACCTGTCGGACGTTAAATCGTTCGGGATTTCAAATTTCGCTACATTATCTGTTCGAAACGAAACAAAAAATGTTTTGATTCGGGATTGTCGGAAAATTTCAATCCAAATGGAAAGAATGTCGAACTTATGAACTTTCGGAACAATGAACCTGCGTAACTTCGATCCCCACCCGATATTGCACCGAAGAAGAAAAATGTCCTGTACAAAAATGAATGGTACTAACACGTCGTCGTCTTCGTCGTCGTCTTCGTCGTCGTCTTCGTCGTTGTCGTCATTGTCGTCGTCATTGTCCCCACGATATTCTCTCCACCGTTTCTCGGTCCTCCTCGGCATCTACCCACCGCAAATAACGCGTAGCTTTGTCGTCGTGTGTCGCAGACCCGTCCTTCATTCCACTGCCATTTTCGGAAAAGCAGCTCTTTACCCTCAACCCGGTCACAATCTCTCGCCGAGGAACGAACGCGACGTACCAAGCCCGAGAACCATCAACCGGCAAATAAATAAAATAAAAATTACAACAACAAAAAAAAAAAAACAAAAAATAGAAACGTAATTCCAAAAAGAAAAAAATGAATGAAATAAAACAAAAATTGACGTACGAGAAGAGAGGCGGAGACACACGTAGCAGTTACACGTAATCGTTGACCAATGCTCGGCTCGCGTCGACGGGGAGCAAAAAATTATTTGTCAATTAAAATAATACGTGCCTGAACATTATCACGTATAGGCCGGGTTTTAATATCCCGGACGTATCTCATCTCGCGAATGTCAAACGCGTTGTCGCTGTATTACGCTCCGGTTGATTATCCGAATGCCGTGATCGTGTATCGCCCCGTGTTCGAACGTTTGGTGGAGGCAATGATGGATGGATAGCTTGTCTTATGACGGATGAAAATCCATTGGGACTGTCGGCTATCACCTTCGCTCGCATGGATCGCGACGAAAAAAACTCGGCACGGTCGACTTATCCGAGTCTCGGTAACGAGATTGGAACGCTTTGAGGGGTACCGATCGAATATACGCCCGATGGGGTTGATACGGGTGATGAAAAAGAAATTAACAGAGAAATAACTTTGATATAAAATCGGGAAGTTGATAAATGATTAAATACAATCAAACTTTGTTACAAACGGTATGATTCTATGCAACCGATGATTGCGGGAAGAGCGGGGGCGTGATGTGAAGAAAAAAAAATCAGCTTCGGGGTCGGAGGGGTTTTTATTTGCCTTGTAGTGTTCAGTTTGTTCGTTTTTGTTAATTGAATAGTCGTGAGATATTAAATATTGTAAGGAGATGATAGAAAATTGTACTGAATCTCGTGAGAATGCTGATGGCTTTAGTTATTATTGTATCTCGCGAGATGTCAAAGAGAAAAAACGTTAGATAGTGAGCATTAAGGTGGCGAGATGTCGTATAAATTTCATCGAATTTTACCTTGAATAGTATCAAAAACTAAGTGTAACCCCCTAATTATTATCAATAAAATCGATTCAACGGCTGCGATAGAGCCCTCGCAACTTAAACTCTTTATTTCTCGAACTCTCTTTTCATGTACTCATTCGGTTTTGGTGCGAAGTGCATTGAGAAAGGTTCTAATCTACTCGAGAAGCCCCTTAATGCCATCGCGTAGTCCTGAAGGAATTTTCCGAGCGGTGAATGAACGTTAATAACGAGAAGAAGGGAGTTCGCGAAACTTTCGTCTCGTGTCCGTCGCCTCGGGACGTTAGCGTTTGGAACTATCGGGTGAAGGCCTCGAAGGGCGATGGGATTTCTCACTGATGCTACCGCTGTAGCTGCTGTTTATGGCATCTCATAACGCCCCATAAATCAGCGGGTACCCTCTCGTTCGACGATGGCCACGTTTTCTCGCTGCAAATAACCCGGAGCGACTCTCCGAAGAAGGAGTTTCGGCCACGGTGGCGTTACCGGAAGTCGAGGGAGTCTCAAAGGAGTAGAACATCGACGGACTTCGGCCAATGTGCTCGGTTCATCGCGGGTCAACCCTCCGGAGATATGTTTTCACAAGTTTACGAAAGGCAATCCTCATTGTGTCTCATTAGCGGTCTTAGCGCAAAATTGTTTCGCTCTCTTCGTACTCTCCGTCGGTCCATCGACTGTGATCGGATTTCTTTTGTTTATTATTATTATTTCTAATGATTAATATTTGTCGGTAGAAAGTTTTGATGTTGAGACAATTTGAACGCGTTTGGAATTGTGAAGAAAGAACCGAATTCGTTGTTTTTTAGTTGTTTCAGTGTTTTTAGTAATGGAATTTCTAATTTCGTGGGAAGAATTTTCAGTGGATTATTTTTTTATTTTTGTTTTTTTTTTTTGGTGAAAAAATTGATGAATATTAATTTTTTTATGACCAGACAATTGAAACGTTTTTTCTAAGTTTGAGTCGGAAACGGAATTTCTTGTTTTTGATTTCGTGGACAATAACAATTTCGTACAAGCGATTTTTCGTTGAAGATTGTTTAGCTTATTCTGCTAAAAAAGTCAATGAATTTTTTCATGTCGAGATGATTGTAATAATTTTCCAATTCACAATGAAAAATTGAATTTATTTTTTCTAATTTATTGTATAATGGAGCTACTAATTTCCTACGAACGATAGTTAATCGATAATTATTTCATTGCGTTTTGTTGGAAAAATTGATCGATTATAATTTTTCATCTTTGTGTTTCGAAAATGTCGCCGAATTCGATAAAATGCATATCTTTGGTTTAGAAACAAAACCAAAAAGGTCCATAAAAGAGTTTTCGAGAAATGACGATTTCAATAAATATGAATTACCAGGTTATAATTAGTTTTTGACACTTTTCGAGGTAGGATTCGGTAGAATAATAATGGTCTGTAACTTATGGATAAAAAACACGATTGGACTTATTCGGTTTTGCGCGAAAATTATGGACTCATTTGGTTTTGCCTATCGATGCAAGACAATTCATAATCCACATACATTGCCGAACAACGAAATTTTATTCACCAATAGAAAAGTTTACAAAAAAGCTTCCAAAAAAATATAAAATTAGTCTTGTCGCTATTCTTATATACGGTGACGTCAGACAGGTTCGCATTTTCCGACAAGACGAACCTATTTAGATAGGTTAGCCTCGTTCATTTCTTCTTACATAGGAAGATATGACAAATCTCTGTTTAAAAATTACGGTGACAATCTAAATTACAGGAATCTACTTCAATCTCATTTTTCAAAAAAAAAATTGACGTGCTAGATTTCGCCTCAATACAACACGAATCTCATTTTCCTTCCCAACAGAAAACCGCTAGCCTCATTCGAATTTCCCGCCAAAATGTAACTCCGTTAGGTCAATCTCATTCATTCGTCCCCATCCAAAAAATGTCCAGCCACGAAAACTATCCCAAAAACTATCTTCCCAATCCAAATTACAAAAATCCCGTTCAAATCTCATCTTCAAAAAAAAAAAAAAAAATGGTTTCATCCGCCTTCGATCCCAAACATCCGCCACAGATGCAAACTCGATCGTCCGTTCGGCAACGCGGATAGTCAATCGCCGGACGTGCGTGGCCGGCGATGCACAGCTCGGCCACGTCTCCTCCGGTCCTCGTGGCTTACTCCGTGGGTCTTTCATTCAACCGGTGGCTCTCTCGTCGGGGTTTCGCCCACTCATTCGTTCATTCATACGCAGCCGCGGGAGCGTGGCGGTGCGCGCACGCGATTTGAATCGATAAGCAAACCTCGTCTTCGAAGCGGGTTCCGCATCTCGAAACTCTTCTCCGCCTCTCTCGCCTCATCTCGCGGCTTTTGCGAATACGGCGAGTCTACGCTACTCTCGTCTTCGTTGCGATGATCTCGAACGTGGGCTTTACCGAAGAACGCATCCGCGCTCGCACGCTCGGCTTACACCTCCGGCAACGAGGCACGCGCTCGCAAACCCGTGGAACGTGCGCCCCTCCCCATTCCCCCCCTTTACTATCCCCTGCCTCCCCTCGTGACGCGCACGAACGATCTTTCACTACCGATCGAACGTCATTCTCCTTTCCCAGCATCAGCTGTTTTTTTTTCTTTCTTTTTGTTGCGGGATTCTATGATGGTTTACGAATTATTGGGAAGGTCGATATTGCAATTGAACTGTGGGACTTCGCATCGCATCGTATCGGATTTTTTTCGATAAGAAAGGCATGGGGTTGTAATTAGTTTTTGTATTTTTAAGAATTTCATGGTGTAGCTGAGTAAAATTTTTTTGGAATAATATTTATTTGATTGACGAGAGGTTATTTTTATTTCAAATATTGCATCGTAGAACGGTATGAAATAAAGAATGATCCTTGTTATCTTAAAAAATTATATATGTATGAGACAAATAATAATTTCAAGGCGAGAATTATTTATATCAGTAATTTTCATTCAGAAGCAATCCGGAGAGTAATCCGAGTTACTTTTGGAATAATTGTTGATGCCTGTAAATAAAAACCCATGGGTTTTTATTCGGCAAACAAAATCAAAATGTAAAGCCAGATGGTCTTCCGCCGGGAAAAATCCTGTACGTAATGGAAACAACATTGTGGGGTCATACAAACCCGAATACTTTAAGCCTGCGCCGTAGCTGAAATTCTTATCTGAAGTTGATTAAAACGAAATATAAATTTTTTCTCGTTGCAAACGCGAATTCATGGATATGAAAAAATTGATCCGAGCTATTCGTGTAATCATGTGGTGTTCATAATCTATACACAACTCATCGCAGAAGCAGCCATGACGCGACCAAGCTCCTACTTTTACGGCCATGTACCATTTTTTGTTGGATAAAATCGTTGATATTTTGTTGCACTAATGGAATATTTTCACAAAAATCATTCCTAATCGATCAGACTTCATTTTTATCAAGAACGTGAGCATTTTATTCCGGCTTTTTTCCAAACAACCATTCTACATAATTTTCTAAGAAAAACTTGATAATAAAAATGTGAATAATAATTTGAATAATGATTAAAATAATAATTTGAACGATAATTTCAATAATAATTTGTGTAAACATTTGAATAATAGTTCGAAGAATAATTTGAATGATAATTCAAGTAAACAGTCCAATGATTATTTGAATAATAATTGAAATGACAATTTGAATGATAATTCAAGTAAACAGTTGAATGATTATGTAAATAATAATTTAAATGTAAATTGAATCACAATTTGAGTAATTATTTAAATCACATAAAGTACAAAATCCAAGTCCTCCTCAACTCTGCATTATCAATTATTCCCTACAATAAATGTCGTCCCTACAATTTCAAATTCCACAAAACAACCACAACCGCTCGAAAGTTCAACGTAACTAATAAAATCTGGGAAATCGTCCGAAAAAAAAAACAATCACAGCGATAACGCAGCCCCGGAAGAGTCCCGAAGAGTTACGAAAACCGATGAATCCGTACGAGAAGCAAAATCACCGTTGCCGATGGATTCGGGATGCCAAAGAAGACGGACGGATGGAAAAGACAAGCAGAACTGGAAGAACGCTCATTACGAGGACACCGGTCGCATGTGCGAGAGGAATGTGCGGGCCGATCCGCGAGTTTCTCGTGGTCACTCACTCGATTTTCGTCTCTCTTCCTGTTACAATAAATTCAGCATCGAATCAACGGACGACGGAGCTGTCGCCCACCGGTCTCGAAACATCGAAAACCGAATGCAACGCGCGGACGATTGCGGACCGTTCGTAAGTTGGCGAGCAACCGGAGAACTCGTCACCGTGAATCGGTTGGTTTCGAAATCGATAGGAGCGAGGATTCGATCCGACATATGCGAACCGATCGAACGAATGAAACCGAACGTACGATTTCGGATTCGGCGCGACGAAACGGAACGACAACAATGCCCGACGTAGTAACGACATGAAGTTGAATCGAGAGAATCGACCACGCAAAACTGCGTATGGGGAAAAACGTGCCAAATCGCCCGGTTGAAACTCTTCTATTCTCCGATGTGGAATAGGCTTGAAGATTGGGGTTTTTTTTTAATCAAATTTCGAGCTGTCCGGCACGAAATTGGAATATGACAGAAATAATAACCGCCCTGATATATATATGTGTAGCTCCGTCGGGTGATGCAGGAGATTGTTTAAGAGGCTGACGTTAGCGAGCCCGTACCTTTGATGCTATCTACTTTTTAACTTTTCTTGACCATACTTTCTTACTTTCGGAGAAAAGATTTAGCCGGGAGAGAAGAAGGAAAAGGCTGCGATGAATATTTAGAAAAAAATTAAATTACAAAGAATACAGAGTATTGAATATGGAATTGGACATACGAATTCTGTGTACAGGCTGTAGACGATTCGTGTATAATTATTCGAACAGGATTTAGGATTCATCGTGGATATGCGATAAATATAATTATCATTATCAACTATAATGATTATTTCTCCAGTAATTTGTGCATCAATTCGTATATAGATATCATTTAGACGGCATAGGTCCAGGTAGTGAATAATTATTACAATTTATCATGATTTGAATTGGATTATTATCACTATTGGATTATTCTTACCATTATTATTATTGTGATTATTGCTATCTATATGAGAATTGATATATAAATCGTATGTAGACGACATTGGCGACATATATAATTGTTTGTCAACGGTGAATATAAAATACATTTGTATTCATTGTACAATAATTTTCTACAGATTGTATAAAGTCTGTATACAAAATATATATGTTTAATTCCATGTACAAAACTCTATATATTCTTCATAAACTCTACATGTAGTATATTTTCTTTGCCCTCGGGTCCAAACGTTTCGCTCGTCAGCGATAACGTCACCTCGAAGCGTTATTAATTACGAAAACGCGCTGGTACTCTCTGCGAATCCTCGCAATTAACGTCGAACCCGATCGGTCGCCGGTTAATTGCACGAACGCTTAGCCTTGCCGGTAAACAAGCCTGCTGCTGGTGCTGCCTGCTACAAAATCCTGTCTGTGGCTTATTCTCCATCCACCATCAATTTTACGTATCCTTCCCAGACTCTCGTTTATTTTTGCAATTTTTCAACGGATCGA
>OZ020164.1:4381137-4454082 GCA_963971145.1 Sussaba pulchella
TATTATTATTATTATTATTATTATTATTATTATTATTATTATTATTATTATTATTATTATTATTATTATTGTTATTATTATTATTATTATTATTATTATTATTATTATTATTATTATTATTATTATTATTATTATTATTATTATTATTATTATTATTATTATTATTATTATTATTATTATTATTATTTTTTTTAATTTTTTTTAATCATTATTATTATTATTATTTCTTTACTGTTTTCTCAATATAAATTTATGTAATTATAAGACACCTTTTTTCTCCTTTTGGGTTAATAATAACCACTTAAAAATATTAATTATTCGATTTAATAATAATTCATAGAATAAAAATTATTATTATTATCATTATTATAACGTTGGATTCTATCCGTTACTGCACCGATCACGCCGAGGAAGAAAACGTGCCGGCAAAGACGACGAGTTCGGTCACCGCGCGCGGAGTTGATTTATACCCGTGGGTAGAGAACCCCCTGGTGCTGAGCTGCGACGGTACCTCGTGTCGGTTTCGACCCCCGCCGCCGCCGTTGCCGTCGTTGACCGCCCTCTCATTGCTCCTACTCTGATCCGCGAGAGCTCAGGAAGGCCCGTTTCTCGTCCGTTCGTTGTACTTACTTTGAACAATGGAATTGCGTCGGGACGTCAATCTTCCTCTATCAATCACCTCGCTCTGCTCCCGCTGCAGCTAACGCTGCGCTTCTGCTTTATCGCGACCAGCAGCAGCTGTTTTTTTTTATATATCTGTATATATATGAGGTATTCCACGGCAAATCGGACGGTCGAAATCCCTGCGAAGAGATGCCGATTTAGGTCATGGATTTTTTTTTGGTTCCGATTTGACCCCCAAAACACTGCTGATTTTTCTTTAGAATTTCCGGAACCCGCCACAATTTTTAAGACAGTCTTAGAACTGTCCTCAAATGAGAGATAGCATATACTTTTATGTAATTGAATATTTGAATTTTTTCCGTGATCTCAGTAGAAACAAAAATAAAGGTTGCTAAAATTTCGTAGTGGGATCTTTATTGCGAGTATTTTTTTTTTTCGAACATCGAATAAAAATTGGCAATTCTTCAAAACCCTGAAAAAATTAGTGATTGTGTTATAATTTTTACTGTTATTTTTGTTACATGATTATTGTCAATATAACCGTTTTTATTAAATGATGTGGAAGACATAATTGTAAACGGGACAAACAAAATAGATTTAGGAATTCATAATATTTTTCTATTTAAAAAAAAATAGTTTCAATAAATATCCCACTTTGCAATTTCAGCAAACATTATTTTTCGACCTACTGGCATCGCAACAAAAAAACTAAAATCTTCATGTATGTCAAAGTATGCTTATCGTCATTCGGAGGTGGCATTAAATTTTTTTAAATTGCAGGGAGATTCGGAAATTCTGAAATATTTGGCAGTCTTTTTGGGGTCGAATGAAGGCCAAAAAAAAAAAAAATAAACTAATTAAATCGGCAGATGACGCGGTTTCGACCGTCTGATTTGACGTGGAATACTCCATATTGACTTTATACCGTAACGCGGCCGCGGTTTGGAGAAATGCAGCTCAGAGCGCCCTGTCACGTTCCGTGATTCAGCCCTTTTTACGCCTTACGCGCTTCGTACTTTTTACTTTTAAAAAAAAAATTTTTTTTATGCTTGTCGCCATTGTCCACTTTTCCTTCCCTAACGTATCTGGTTTATCGGTAATTACAGCGCGATTGAATATGAATATTGAGGTTTTCCGCTGATTTATCATAAATTGTGCAAGACTTTAAAAATTGTTTCTCACCTGTCCGTCCAGCAGAGCGCATCGTCCCGATACCTGAAACATAAACAATATGTCAGCGTGAATAAATAAAATATACATGAATGATGGAAAATTAATCGTTTGGTGATTCGACAATTTTCATCAAACTTTCGATTCTGGCATTCGTCAATGGCGTAGCACCGAAACATGAAATAAAAACGGATTGAAAGGCAATTTCGAGGGTCTGCGACTTTAAACCTCGACGATCCCACTTCAGTAAAATTTCATAACGATCACAGGGGGTTCGTTCGATCCCAAGGGCTAAAGCTTGTGCTACAAATAAGAGTTCTTATTATTGTGAGTCGTTAAAATTACCAAAGTGTTCTTGACGTCTTGAAGAATGTAAAACAACTAGTTTCTTTTTAATCAACAATTTCACACATTAAAAAACATAGAAAAAATATCGAAAGAGCAACATTCTTTTAAAAAAATAATATTTCATTAATAGTGATTGATAATAATGAGTTGAAACATATTTA
The DNA here is from genome assembly GCA_963971145.1 of Sussaba pulchella. Classification (NCBI taxonomy): domain Eukaryota; kingdom Metazoa; phylum Arthropoda; class Insecta; order Hymenoptera; family Ichneumonidae; genus Sussaba; species Sussaba pulchella. The sequence continues at coordinate 4,383,441 of OZ020164.1, forward strand.
ATATTTGATTAAAATTAATAATTTAATATTAAAATGTATAATTGATTAAAAATAATTATTATTCTTTCAAATTGAATTTTTTTTTCAAAATAACTAAGGTATGTACTGTCGAGATACTAAACTTGAAGATAAAAATCATCCTGATAGTGCCCTCTACAAAAGGCAAGCTTATTAAGCTTATTAAGTATGAAAAAAAAAATTTGACCGAAAAGAAAGTCCATTAAATTATAAAAAGAACTCAAATTATTTTCAAATATCTACTCAAGTCTCACCCAAATTTAGTCACAGAAACATCCTCGGGTCCTCCGGAGCCCAAAATAACCTTCGAGAGTGAAACAAAAAATAAAATTCTCCATTCTACGATTTCTCAACTCAAAAAACTAATAACATTTACTAATTTCCCTCCGAGTTAAAAGTCACAACACTAACAAAATTCTCGCAGCTCTACAAACGTTTCCCCTCATTCCTTCACCTTCAATACCGTCGAAAAAAAAAAAACGAAAAGAATGCCCCGACCGAAAAAGAAATGGAAATGAAAAAAAAAAAAAAAAAAATGGCGCAATCGAAAGAAAAAAAAGTAATAAACGTTGTTGAACTCGACGACGCACGAGACCGCGAAGTCCTTGAAACGTTCGTGTCGCTAATTCGTCGCGGTCTTGCGGAACCTCCGCACACGAGGGCAAGAACGGTGAGGGTGGGTGGCGGGGGTGACCCTCTCAGACTTTGAGCCGCTGCGACTCTATGGTCCACCGCCGGCTTCAGCGTGTATACGCTGCCGTATGTATTAGCCTGCGATTCAACCTGCTCCGTTGGTCCCCACCCTAACCGACGCAAAGCCCGTGTCACGGCTTACAGGAAAAAGCTTTTATATGAAAGCTCGACGATGAATAAGATCGTCGTCGTAAATTGTCCGGGCGAAGCCTAATCTTGTGGTTGGTTGAGTGCCACTACGGTTAAAGCATAGACAGAATTCGTCGCGACTTCGGGGCTTCTTATTTTCCGTCATTTTTCATCATCCTCCGGTTTTCCGCATTGGTCACTGTCCGATAACTCGATCGAATCAACGGAGAACAGTATGTTGAGCGGATATCATCGCGAAGGGAAGAAGGGATCGTGCAGGAAAATATTTGAGTCTGAAAAAGTGTTTGCATAAGCTCATGAATTTTGAAAAGGACTTGGGAAGCTTGCGATTGGAGGCCTACGTTTGTACGCTGTTTTTTTGGGGGGACGTCGTTAGTACACTAGCTTTAAAAAAAGGTGTCGATATTGTTTTGGTAGAAGAAGAAGCATCGGGAAAATTTGATGAAATTATGGAATGCATTTTAGGAAATGTATTTCACGATCCAATGAGTCTTATAGTATGGGAGTTTGCCGATAAGAGGGCAACCCGAATACAGGCCCATATGGACCAATCTTTGGATTTTGTATTGCTAATGGAAGCCCATGGGTCTTTTTTTTTGGCAACGATAATTCTTCAAAAATTTGCTCCGATTGCTTCTGAATGAAAATTACTGGTATTAATAATTCTCGCCTTGCAATTATTATCTGTTTAATTTGTTTCATATATTTATAATTCTTTAAGATAATAAAAATAATTTTTTATTATACTATTCTGTTGTTGAAATATTACAAATTAAAAATGACCTTTCAATAATCAAGTGAATATTGTTCCAAAATAAACCTGCTTCTATTGAGGTAGAACACGAGAACCCCAAAATATGCAATGACTCAGTACAATTAAATGAATTAAAATTAACTCAATCGTCTCAATCAAAATAATGGAAATAGTCGAACAAAAAAAAATGGACTAATCAAAATCAACAAAAAATTGATTTTCGGTTGCTCCCAAAAAAAAGTCGATCCAACGACGGACGCTCAAACAAAACGCTCCGAAGGGAACAAACACCTACGATTTCGAAAACATCTGAGCATTGAACAAGACCAACGTTAAAACGAATTTCAATAATACAATAAATAATCCACTTATCCCCAACGCGAATAAAACACTTTGCAGCCCAGGATGAATAATGGATCGTTATATAAAATTTTAATGAAGTCATAAATCGAAATCTGTCGAACGCACGACATTCCGCATTCGGAATTCCCCCGTTTCTCTCCGGTAACCGATAGGGCAGTACATAACTCCGTGATCTCGCGAGGAATTAACCGAACGAATGAGAAACGAGCGAATGGAACTCGAGTGATACGTGCAGGGTGCGAAGTGGATCAGCCTAGAGGCGTTTGCGAGTGTGCGTGTGTGCGTGAGTGCGCGTGTTCTCGGTTGCCGCGAGTGGTTACAGCGAAAATAGCGGCATTCGGTTCACGGTTATGGGGAGATCTGTCAACGGGACATGATTTAAAGCCAAATATTACGACAGTAGAGCGCATTCCAGCGAAAGCAGCTCGTAGCGGAGCATCCTCGGTGAATCGTGGTAACCATGTGGTGTTCCACCTACAACATCCGGGCACGATCTCTCCGACTCCCTTTGCACCCTGAAAGACCGAGAGAGGGAGACGGTGGACCGCGTTGGGAACCGAGGGAGGAGGGCTCGGGAAAGGACGGTGATGACGAGGGGTAGTTTCACCCACGAAACTCTCGTCACTCCCTTTTCCCATCCAACCATGGCAAGGCACCGGCAGCACGTACGTAACACGGCCGGCGTATAGTTTGATTCTACCGGAGATACGTCGGCCGCGGTTTATTACCGAAATACCCGAAATGGGCTCCGGGTCTAACGTGGGGAACATTGATTTAATGCGGTTGTAATTGGTCGTGCGACCTCGGACTTACGAGAGGCTGGACACACGACGTCTCTATGAAACCCCGAACTAACAATAATGGACACAACCTGCGCAGATGCTTTCTTCTTCGTTTTTTCGACTTTTTTATTGATTTATTGATTTATTGATTTATTGATTTATTGATTTATTGATTTATTGATTTATTGATTTATTGATTTATTGATTTATTGATTTATTGATTTATTGATTTATTGATTTATTGATTTATTGATTTATTGATTTATTGATTTATTGATTTATTGATTTATTGATTTATTGATTTATTGATTTATTGATTTATTGATTTATTGATTTATTGATTTATTGATTTATTGATTTATTGATTTATTGATTTATTGATTTATTGATTTATTGATTTATTGATTTATTGATTTATTGATTTATTGATTTATTGATTTATTGATTTATTGATTTATTGATTTATTGATTTATTGATTTATTGATTTATTGATTTATTGATTTATTGATTTATTGATTTATTGATTTATTGATTTATTGATTTATTGATTTATTGATTTATTGATTTATTGATTTATTGATTTATTGATTTATTGATTTATTGATTCATTGATTTATTGATTTATTGATTTATTGATTTATTGATTTATTGATTTATTGATTTATTGATTTATTGATTTATTGATTTATTGATTTATTGATTTATTGATTTATTGATTTATTGATTTATTGATTTATTGATTTATTGATTTATTGATTTATTGATTTATTGATTTATTGATTTATTGATTTATTGATTTATTGATTTATTGATTTATTGATTTATTGATTTATTGATTTATTGATTTATTGATTTATTGATTTATTGATTTATTGATTTATTGATTTATTGATTTATTGATTTATTGATTTATTGATTTATTGATTTATTGATTTATTGATTTATTGATTTATTGATTTATTGATTTATTGATTTATTGATTTATTGATTTATTGATTTATTGATTTATTGATTTATTGATTTATTGATTTATTGATTTATTGATTTATTGATTTATTGATTTATTGATTTATTGATTTATTGATTTATTGATTTATTGATTTATTGATTTATTGATTTATTGATTTATTGATTTATTGATTTATTGATTTATTGATTTATTGATTTATTGATTTATTGATTTATTGATTTATTGATTTATTGATTTATTGATTTATTGATTTATTGATTTATTGATTTATTGATTTATTTATTAATCTATTTTTAAATTTCTTTTATTTACGAATTCTACATTTTGTAAGATGACATGAAAAATCAATTGTACGAAGAAGATGAAATGGCGACTAAAAGCCGCGAAAATTGCCGCAGACTCAACCCCAGAATGACCTACGAATTCCGCCCCACCTCCCTCTTCTCGCCGAGTATTGCCGGTCTTATCCAGTTTTATTGCTTTCCACCGCCCGCCCCGCGTCTCACACATCCCCGTGGTCGAACTCTCGCGCCTCGCGTATAACGCGCCAATCTTAGGATGCTTATTAAACTTTGACGTTCCACCGGCGTTGCGATCCCGCCGTGCGCACCCTACTTTTCCCGCCTCGGTCTTGGCCCCCTCGAGTCCCCCCTCGCCCGCGTAACTAACTGCCCTTCTAAACGAGCGGTATACGCGCCGAAGCATTACGGCCGATTCCGTGCCCGCTCCGCGGCCGATCCGTGTGGCCCATTATCAATTATTAATCTCCCGAGAGGGCAGTATAAGTACCGAGTACGGGCGGTTAGTCCAACCGTGGCAAACGATTGAAATTAAATACGTAGTATCGATTTATTGATACGCGATAATTGATCGTAATCATCGTGGGGACGAAGGATATATCCCATTACGCCCAACACCATACGGACGTTGATCAATGTATAACGATTATGTTTTGTTTTTAATTTTTACTTTTTTTTTTTTTCATGTGGATACATTTTTTTTCGTTGATTTTCGTATGTAAAACATGTTCGCGTTTCATCAACGACGGTATATTCAGTGTAAGATGCCTTGGATCGGGAAAGCTTGTTATTAAAGTTAGATGGAATTATCGGTGTAGTTTGAACACCTCGGCCGTATCGTTATCTCGCATCGCGTGCAGCAAATTAAAGGCTTCTCGATTTGGAGAACTTCGGTTTAGCTTGTTGAAAATGAAGTAAATAAATTTTGAAAAGGCACGAAGCTGCTGAATATTCCAACTACGGGATAAATTTTCAACGATACGTTAATTATTTTTGCAAAATTTATACGTTTAACGGCAAACACTATGACACTTTGGGTGATTGATGATTCTCAACGGCTGTAATCTATGAAATTGGCGTTGAATGATTTGATGGTTGTGTTACTGGTTGGCACGTTGTTGAATACATTTGTGTTGAATTACATTAATGATTTTAACACTAGAACTATATTTTTAAAATCCACCCGGTATCTAAAATGACCAGGGAATGTTATTTTAAATACTCCTCGAAAACCATAATAAATTATAGATTCAATGAAAATCTTTTTGTTTTGCCAAAGCAAATTCGATCCGTCAATACAGGAGCTGCGTATCTTCGATACGATCTAAACAAAGAGGCTCGAGAGAGAATAAAATTTAATGAATTGATATATAACACTACGATAGCAAAATATAAACCGTACGTCTATCTCTCACTTTTATCGATTCATTCTTTAATGATTATGTTTATTTAGATACCACGAAAATAAAAAGACCCAGGTAAAAAATATAAATAAATAAATAACTACTAATAACAACAATAATTATCAATATTAATTTATTTTCATAGTGAAATAAATATAATAATAAAAATATTACGAATTAAAATAACAATAAATAAAAACGAAAAAATACAACTACGGCTTTTATCTTATTATCGAGCCCACACTCATCATCTCGTACACAATACCGACCCCACATCAAAACCCATATCCTCTTTCCCGTCCGTTCTCGACAATTCCCAAAATCCCGTAACCAAACTTCCACAGAAGTTTTCCACGCAAACGAAAAAAACCCAAAGAAAATCGCAAGCGATAAAGGCGAAAGATCGTACGTGGCTCGCCACACCAGCCAGGACCACACCGCACGGACGATCCCATGGAATTTACAAAATCCACAAAACAGCGAAATGGATAACGCAATACACGCTGCGGAAAAAAAAAAATTCTCTACAAGTAGTCATAACACTACGTGAAACCAAAAAAGGGGCGGCTTGTCAGGGGTGGTTCGGAAGGGCGGGGGAGGAGGTCACGTTTCGAAATCACACATGGTGCAAAGCCACGGCTGGCTTCCCCGTGGCTTCGTCCGTCCGATCACGTCGCTCCCGGTGTAAAGTTAAACTTCGTCGAAACGCCGGCTGTGCGGAATGTCCGTGAAAGCTCGAAGCTTCGCTCGTTGAATAGCGCGTCGGAGCTTTCCGGATTCAACGTAACGACGAAAACGAGGCCGCACGTGGACGAGGAAGAAAACTCGTCCGGTGAAACGCGCGGAGAGAAACGAACGATAGCGATCGAATGCGCGAATGAAAGCAAAGTGATAGAAGGCTATTTTCATGCAGGAGAAAAATTTTCTACGGTGGAAAAAAATATTTCACCCCTGAAAAGCTTTGACGTTTGTAACGAGGAATCGATGCGTTGGCGTGAGAAGTGGCGATTTTAAAAAATGAGGAGAAAACGAAATTTGAAGAACGTCTTGCAGCAACATTGTGAAATATTGCTGCAAGACTCGAGAGAAATAACCTCATCGTGAGTTTATGCTTCGGCGAAGTTTGTTTTTACTCTGAAGTTTGCAAGTTCGTCGACGTTGTCGTCGCGAGAGTTGTCACGAGGGAGGATTTATTGATGGTTCGGATGGAGGGAAGGAGGTTTGGAAGCAACGAGATCAGCTGATGCTGCTTGTAGTGCTGCTGCTGATGCTATATGTGGGTACTTCTCGTGTTGGTCTGATGAGAGTAGTGCGAAAGTACTTGGATCTATTGGTTAATTTTGTTTCAGGATTTTTTACTGCAAAACGGGAGCCTTGTGGGATCATTCGCGTGGCTGTGATCCGTTGGTCTGACCATCTGTCACAGCCAATTTTTTCAGTAGCCATGCGAAGTTGATACTTGGAAATTAGCAGAGTAATGGATCTTATCAACCTATATTTTTCGCACTAAAAACATTGATGGAAGAATTAAGGGGAGGGGGGAACAAATTAGGCACTCGAAATTGTTTTTCTTTTTAATTTTAGGTACCATGAGGGATGTCATTGAAATGGGCTTGTCATGAAGAACACGAAAACATACTGGTCATAATTTTGAAGAACATATTGAGAAAATATCTTGAAAGATATGCAAGGATAGAGCGTTATTCTCTTCCTCTTAGAGCCGAAACTACAAAACCTACAATTGACACTGAATCAGGAAATATAACGCCTCCATTTGAACTTTACAAAAATATTATAACGTAAGGCCTAGTTCTTATACATTGCTAGAAATTAATTATTGAAAAATGTTGCAGTATGAACCAAAATTTCATCATTTCATGAGATTTGTTTATTGGCTTGAATAAATCAATTTTTTTTGCCTTTTTTTCTGATTATTATTGTATTCGGCTAAGCCTCTTATCGAAAAAACCCGTAACTGTAACCACGGAAGCTGTGCGAATCCTTCTTTACCGTCTGCCCTTACAACGTTAAAAACCCACAACGAATAAATTTCCAACCTTGTCGATCTTCCCGTGAGATCTTTATGTTAGGTTTTATCACAGTCACTAGCGAATTATTACAACCTAATTTTTTTTTGTTGATCCGGTCGAATTTCGTACGCTCTCTTTTCTGATTAATAAGAAGAGGTGGAGGAATTCGTTTATCCAGACGCATCGCACAAAAATAATCTAAATAACCTAAATAACCCAAAAACCCACAACGAATAAATTTTCAACCTAGTCGATCTTCCCGTGAGATCTTTATGTTAGGTTTTATTACAATCACTAGCGAATTATTACAACCTAATTTTTTTTATCGATCCGCTCGAATTTCGTACGCTCTCTTTTCTGATAAATAAGAAGAGGTGGAGGAATTCGTTTATCCAGACGCATCGCCCAACCCCCTTGGCACCGCGATCCGACGTTCTTCGCGGTGTTCCGCTCGATTTCACGTCGAGTCGGGTTAAAAAAAAAATAAAAAATAATAAAAAAACGTTTGAGAAAGCCTCCCCGTGAGTTTGGTTGACTCGCCAAACTCGCCGCGGTCGATGATCTTTCTTCGGTCTTTCGCCGGTCCACCAGCGTTCTCTTCATCTCTCTTTCTCTCTTTGAGTTTCTCCTCGCTTCTGGCTTCGTGGCCTCTTTGGCCTCTGTGTGGCATAGCTGGCGCATTATCACATACGTTAAGTTTTTTTATCGCGCCCCCGTGTGTATCGAGGACCGCGACTCGGACCGAAAAACGAACCGATCGATCCGAGGCTGCACGACTCCGAGTTCTTGCCATCCGTCCGTCTTTTTCTTTCTCTTCTCGTCTTTAAATCTTTCGCTGCAACTTGACGGGGAAATGTTGCAATCCGATGCACGCACTGTGGCTTAGAGAAGGTGTATTTTAGGTTATTTTTGGTTATTTGAGTCAGTAGTGAATGTGTTCATTGGCAAAACGAAATGACAATTTTTTTTTGGACATTCGTACAATTTTTTTGTCCCTCAGCCCTTGATTTTCGATGGCTTGTTGGGTTTGATTTTTGTTTGAATGTAACTATTAATTGTCTGTCTCTCCTATTTCTATGGGGACTTGGGCCATATTTATATTTGACTTATTGTTGTTGTTTTTATTGATTTTGTTATTTTTATTTTTGGTCGAGGGCAGGACCGGGAATTTGTTCGATAAAAATTTATTAAAAATATTTTTCTGAACAAATAAATATGATTAATTATCGTGACCCAATTATTATTTTCATATTTCTGCAATAATAATGAATAATTTGAATAAATTATTGATTTATAATTGATACCGATATTTCGTAGAAAAATATATTTCATGATAATTCAGTAATGAAAGTATTTCAAAACATTTTCTTTCAATGAATGCCCGACCCTGGTTCCGAAAAGGTGGATTCTCGTTTGAACACTGTATTTCTGGGATGAAAGAAATTAACCTCAGACAGATTCACCTCTGAACCAAAGTTTTGGTAGTGCAGATCATTTCTCTTTCCCTAATCAAACACTTCTCATTTTTTCTTGTGTTTGTACGATTTTTTTCAACACGTAAGCCTCAATTGCATGAACTGCTGTCTGCACCATTTTCTCCTCCATTGGAAAATAAGAAGAATGGTGTATATCATAGTATTTTTCTGGCTGATGGAAAAGCTCAGGCCCAGGGTAAACAAATAGGGAATACTTGGCAGAATAAGATGAAATAAACAGGAGAGCCCATCTAGGTCTTGAATCTCAATATTTTTTGATGAAAAAATTATGTAATATCGGTCAAAAATAGCCAAATATATTCTTAATTTTCCGAAACATTTAATTGAGTACTTTTCTTCCAAAAAATTCCCGAGATTCAGCCAAATTTTCAGCGTTCACACTGGTATAGCCCCTTAATAGTTGAGGGGTCAAGTAGGTCATGAAAGCTATTGGCCTGCAATAAAGCACCCCACTCGAGACCGTCAAATTCCAACGAATCGACGGAGGAATTATTCAGCTGTATAATAAAAAGTATTTATTTTCAAAAAAATTATTAGTAATCAAACAACGTGTTTTTAGAAATCGAAGGTACTCCGAAATTTTCTGAATAAATTTTTCACAATTTCAGCAGAGCAAGGCTCTCAAAGTTTTCTTGACAAAAAAAAAATGAAACGACGAGAAATTAAGTACGGGACGAAAGCAATTTGTCCGCGATAAAATAGCTTCCTCGAACGGACACCGTCGAATTCCAGCGAATCGACGAAGAAATATCGACCTGTCCAAGATAATAAATGAAAAAAGAAGAAATTATTATTAATAAAACAATGTATTCTTGGTAATCGAACGTGCTGCGCAATTTTCCGGAAACATTCTTCCACGATTCCAGCAGAGCAAGATTTCTCGAAGGTTTCTCATCGATTCTTCGACAAAAAAAATTAAGAGTCGAGAAATGAAGTACGGCACAGGAGCTATTAACCCGCAATGAAGTGGCCTACTCGACACCCTCAAATTCCAACGAATAAACAAAGAAATATCAACCCAGCCAAAGAGATTGATAAAAAAAAAGAAGTTATTAATAATAATAATAAAACCAATCGAATTATCAGATTTTAATTATTATCAATAATAATTTAAATGATAATAATAATTATAATAATATTATTATGTACCCACACACACACACACACATAATAATAATATTATTATTATTTTATTATTATTTATTATTATATGATTATTATTATTATATTATCATATTATTATTAATAATAGAAATATAGATTAATAGAAAAAATATGTTATTGATGATAATAATAGAACCAATCAAATTATTAAATTTAAATTATTATCAATAATAATTCAAATAATAATAATAATTTTATTATGTACCCACACACACACACACACACATAATAATAATATTATCACTTATTTGAATCGAATTATCAATAATAAAACGAACGATTCCCATTTTCCAGAAAGTAATTTTCTGGAAAAATTCTTTCGCGATTCCAGCGGAAAAGGCTACTCTCAAAGCTTTCTTGTCGATTCGGAGCATCGTAGACTCCCGGAGCATTACGACCCGGCGTTCCTCGGTAACTCGTAGCAAGAGACAATGGACGTACGTGCGTAAACCTACCGCGCGAATGCACGAACCCGATATACAAACGTTACCCACACACGCGTCGCAATGTAAGTGCGCCACACGCGTCAACATCGCGACCGCGAAGAGTTTCTCCCGGTAGTTGTTGACGTAATTGGTATCGAAGAAATAAGGCAGTAGAAATTAATCGATCCGACGAACGACTCCCCAAGAATTCAAGTCTATTCCACGTCCCATATACTTATGACTCCGAGTGAATCGTTCGTTATTCGCGAATTCCAACGGTAATGTAAATTTATCTCCACTTCTTCAACCTTCGACTTCACCGACTCGACGTTTTTCGTTCTCCGAGCTTCGATCGCCAGCCGCGGCGTGAGAAATCGTCGTTTCGGAAGTCTCGTTTGGATTTCATTCAACGTAAGAAAAAAAGAATCAAATAAATAGTACAAATAAAAAATCAACGGCGCTATATACAGACGAGACGTTTGAAATCAAACAGGGAAATCTAAGTTACTGAGTCGTGAACGTATTTCGCGAGGCAAAACCTTGATGGGAATCGGGGAGTAAGAAATGGGAGTCCCGATCCGAGGGGAAACCGATCGGCACGATCCATCCCCGGACGGCGAACTCGTCACGGGTAGTTCAACCGCTCGGTTACCTCCCCCTCCCTCCCTTCTCCTTGTCGCCCTGCCGCCACGTCGTTTCATTCTTATTCGCGAACGACAATCACGGGTGGAAAACCTGGACACGCTTTTCAATTACCGTGGGGAGAACCGGAAAAGAAAACACGTCGGTGGAGACGTATGCGATACGAAAAGTAAATTATGGGGTTGGTAATCCGTATAAAGGTTCGCAAGATCGGGATCGAGCGTGCTTCGTTGTTCGTTCATATACGCGAGTCTTCGCGTGGCTCTCGTTCGTATTGTCGGGGAGAAAAAGTTGTCAGTACCAACCCCTGTGTGTAAGTATCGTTCGTGACATTGTTCTACGTTGACGCGAGCTCACCGGGATCAACTTCTTCGTTTGTACACCTTCTTCATTCGTTCTTCGCGTTCTTATGCATTGAGAGGGTTGGAACGAATTCGCGAGAGTACAATTGGTGGGATGTGAGATGTTTGTTTTATCGGAATGTTTTTTGGGTTTCGTAGTCAGCTAGGAACCATCGTGGTTGTGGTCAGACCGTCCAATGTCTGTGTGGATGTCACGGTCTTCCCATTGTCTCGTTTATTTACCGGTGGAGATTAAATTTCGTATACGGATGGGGATTGATGTCTTGGAAACGGAAATGATAAGATTTTTGAAGACAAAAATTGTTCTCGGATCTCGATTCAGCAGTGATATAACTTTTATGTCGGTAAATTTAATTTTGTGAATACATACCGAAGTTCCGGCGTGCGATATTCACATAATTTGACGTTTATAACCTTAGAATTAAGTACGTCGTCGTTTTTTTATTATTATGAAAACGTTTTACTGAATTGTTTGGTGTTAGTTTGCTTCGGCTGTTGCATATATTACCCGGAGAACACCGAAATTATAATAATATTCAATGCTTTCAGATAATGACAATTTGTTTTAAATAATGACGAAAAATTTGCAATTTGCGCGGAACGTTCATTTTTACGATTCAGTTTAACTGCTGGGCATTAAAGCTTTCTTATCGAAGCACGAATTTGTCGTAAAATCTATTTTTCTGCTCCCCGCGAGGATGTTGAGTATACGTGGAGTATCCGATGGACTAATGGAAGTTCATTAATGTTATATATAATCGTAAAAAATTAATTGGCTCATCATAATTAAAAAATTACAAGAGCCGTCTGGCCGTGGATGCTGGAAAAACGGAGACGTCATCGCAAAAACGCTGCACAGCCGCCATTTTGAAGTTAATCCCTTCAAAAAAATTATTGTATGCAGTCACTGACATGTATAATAAACACCCTTTAAGTATTTCCGATTTATTTTGTTGTTTTCCTGAAAAAAAATTCCCTAAACAGCCTATTTTTTCGGCCTCTAGAGTGGCCTAACCCCTCAAACATTGGTTACGTCCGAGCGCGGATTATTACGCGCATATGTAACGCAAAGAAATGAAGCGAAGGCCTTGGTCGCACGTGTCAGCCGATAACAAGACTATAACATCGGCAATAAATTTACAAAATAACTAAAATTTTGCTATAAAATTCTCACGCAAAGCGAAATTCGGACACAACAAGTTTTATTACCACCGATAAGACTAGCGGTTATGGACGCGAAATATCGGAGCTAGAGGAGCTGGAAAAAATTGTTAAACATGAAGGCCTCTATGCGGCGGATCAATATAATCCAGATACAGATTAAAAAGATTCTTTATCCGCCACGCGGAAATAGGATCAGTCCGGTGACAACCCACAAATCAAATTCTATATGTCACACCAAAAATAAATACCAAGTACAAAAGTATTTTGGACTCAGCAAAAATAATCTCTAAACATATCTACGTATTCTGAACTCAGCGAATGTCGAGGTGTAAACTATATTTGCGCTTTGGGCGTCGGGGACGTGTAGAAAAAGTGTACATTGGTCAATAAAATATTTCCTAGTACATCTGTATGTGACATTATTATTGTACTGGAAGTATTCGTATGAATTGTTAGTTCTAATCATCTTGATTGTTCGAAATTGTATTATGGAATTGAAGCGCTCGCCGAGGCTCACAAATCGGACTACCGATCGTCGTCATGTGAATTCCGCACGCTCATATCTACAAATAAGTTGATATCTCAAGAACGCAATGAGATCGTTCGATTTCCTGCGGATAGATCGAGAGTTGAAGTCTGAATGGGGCTTCCCGAATTCGTCCGGACGGAAAAATAAAATTCTCGATTCGGTCTTGGGTCAAAATTGGGACAGACAATTTTGTCGAAATCGGAATAATTTTTTTCTCTTTCTCACATGATAATTCGATGGACAGAAGTGAGAATTCAGTCGAGTAAGACTTTTTCGACGCAAAATTGAGTAAGCTTCGCAATGGTTTGTAGAGAAAACATGTAGCTTTATTTTTGACGGATCTACAATCTTTCAAAGTGGCGATGACTTTTTCGTCGGGCGCGCAGTGAGCGGTCAGATATCGCACCTGATTAATCTACTTATAAAAACAATTGTCTCACTGCCCGGAAAAATTCAGCCACACAAAAACCACAAATTACGAAAGCTCCCGGCAATACAAAAGTCACGTTTCATATTTTAGATCACAATTCATTCGAATATCGACAATTCCAATTCTGCGCAAAAATATGGATCAACGCGAAAAAATCTTTTTCTTATAAAATAATTCATAAAAGTCGCGCATTGGGAAAAGTACTTAGCGCCCTCGTCTGGTCCATCCGTGCCGAGAATCAGAAGTTAAAAAAAAAAAAATCCGTTCTATCAGCGTGACACGAGACAAGCGGAAACACCACGGCGGAAAGAAAAACGGGGGAGGTTGAAGGGTATACAAGGCGTTGCGTGGTATACGCGATGATCTTCGCGATCCGAGAGAAAGATCTCCAAATGGAATCGGATTCGCGGAACGATTTTATGCTGTTTACGTACCGGGCGTTCCAATTATTAAACAAAAAAGCTTCGCTCGATGGTAAAAGGCGAATAAAGGCGGGGCTGTGCCAATAGAATCCTCAGGATCGTTTTCTTTCCGTCGACGACGGAACGAACGTGTGAGAATGAGATCGACGACGAACGGTCCTGAGAACGACGAGGACGAACGAACGGGAGAACGGGCGCGGATGAAGGGCGGAAGGAGGCGGGAGGATTCCCGAGAACGTTGATCCGCGATGACGGGAATGTCATTCGACCGGTGAGGACGAATAAATCTGAGGTGAGACGGCCTTAAATGGAAACTCGGGATCTCGCGGATGCACGATGCGTGTCCGTTGATCACCGAATGAACGATTATTCCGATCACACAACGAAAATCTCGTCGCATAGTACACGTAACGATCGATGATTAGGCAGACGAGTTTCTCGATTCGAAAGACCGAAATACCCGACGATGATACCTTCGCGGTTGCTTTTTTTTTTTTTCTTGATTCTTCTCATCGTGCTGTGAAATACGTTTCGATCGATCGTCGCGTGGGAGAACGCAAACGAGCGGGTAGGTCTTGAAATCCGTCGATGATTGGACGGGTAAAAAAAATATGTATGAAGTATTGAAAGCATAATTAAAGACTTATAATTCTGTCATGAATAAGAAGATCGCATTTATACGTGGAATTGAACATTTATAGTATCTGTACAGGTGGCATGCAAATGATGGACAATTTATGTGCAATTAATCGGGCGGTATATAATATTTATGAATGAATTATTCTTCCCAATATTATCGTAACCTCATCAAACAATCGCAACTAATGCAGAACTCTGGGATTATTCGATATTCTAGTTATCAGCTAACAGTTCAAAAGGCACATTATGAGATGCAGTTTGGATTACATTTTAAATTATTTGTTCTGGAGACATTTCTCTGCAAGATTGTTTCACGAAATTTTGAAAAATCATATTTTGTCTACTAAGTCCTTTGGGACAAAAATAATTGATCCATATGGGAGACCTGCTGATTTTCTGATGGTACGTAAGCGATGGAATGCCACGTAGACATTTAACGTAAAGCAAAAAGAAAAAAATTAGAGTGGCAACGCGACCGCGTTCACGCGTAGGAAGCGATAGCGAGACTGGGACAATAAAAATAAATGTAAAAAAGGCAATAAAATAGTATCATGAGTATTTCAAGGGAAGCAAATTGCAACACGACAAGTTTCATTACCGATAACAGTAGCGGTTTTCGGTTTCGTTTGGCGATTCTCTTCGCTTGCGTACTCGGATATTCTATCATAAATGAAAATATAGACATTTGACTATTTTTCTGCAAGGCGCGTGATATCGGAGTGATTCTATTGGCTAGGCATAGACGGTGTGAGTACCGAAATGCGTTTGATTTTTTTTTTAGCGCGTTGCAAGCAGCATTGCAAAATTCTTTAAGTGGGAGGAATCTGCGTCAGAAAGAAGGAGGGCACGTATATTTTATAGGTCAGTCTTTGGGGGTATAAGTACGGCCATTTTGGTCAGTCTCATGAGTTCCGGTGACATCGTCGACACAAGTTTTCTTGCTAGAGTGAAAAAATTCCGTTGAGTGAACGTGCGAGATTCGGTAAGTTTGAGATAACGTTTTTATCAAATTTATTAGTAGTAAATGTTCATTTTCAAAGAATACATCGGACAACCATTGGTACTTATGCGTATACATGATTCGGGATTCATAAAACGGTTGTTAAGGGGTTAGGCCACTCTAGAGGCCGAAAAAATAGGGTTTGTGTTTTTTTTTTCAAGAAAAAGTACGAAATAAATCGAGATTACAAAAAAGGTGTTTAATATCCATCTCAGTGACTGTCTACGATCATTTTTTTGAAACGATTAATTCCAAAATGGCGGCTCAGCAGCGTTTTTCCGATAACGTTTCCGTTTTCCCAAGTTTCACGGCCGGGCAAACAGCTACTGTAATTTGCTTAGTATGATGAGTCATTGGATATTTTTCGAAGATGTATAACAACAGCTATAGAAGTACGTAGGATTCTTCCGATATATTGATTTGTCGTCAAATGATGTACTTCTAAAGTGAAAAGTGAAAGATTAGCCTAAAATTCGTCAGAAAGTTGTTGATAACAAACAAACTATGCAACTTGAAAAAAAATCCTATGCACTTCCATAAACAACGTATTTTTCGAAATAAGTCCAAAATTTCGAGTGAATCGGTTCAAAATCGTCTGAGTCACGTTTCCGGCCGACTTGAAAAATTCAGTTTTGTGATAAACGCGTTTGAAGTTTTGAGCTGCGGTCGCTGCGGACCAGGCGGCCTTGTACTTAAATTCTAAATCCGATTATTTAGAGATTTTTCCTGGCCATAATCTTTTGAGACATTATTTTTGAGATTTCAAGGGAGTATTGAAAAAAAAGATCTTTCGAAAATTCTATACTGGCTTAACCCCTTAAGTATCATATCATAAATGGGCCATCGACGTCCTTCAGCCGTGAGCGATTATTGTCGTGGTAGGTTCGAATATTATACTCACAAGGAATTGCAGATGCAATTATTGTAACGATTTCGGACGAACTACAAATGAACAATAACCGAGCTAAAAACGATCTTGCGGCAAGTAGGGGGTGAAAAATTAATTTTGGCGGAACTACACACGAAAAAAACGGCACTACAAACGATTTTAAGATGAGTCGAAGTCTGACGCTGTGGCAAAAAAATTCATAAGAAACTACAGATCAAAATAGCGGAGCTACACGAATGAGTTCGTATTTAGTACGGCGTTAAGCGCTTCTTTCGGGTGTATAAAAGCATAGTGTAGCCGTCGATTGAACAATTTCAATTGGAAATCGTAATTTCGAAACAATAAAACGCTCTTGAAGACGAAATTTGATAACAAAAAGCTTTTCTTCAAGCATTGCGCATGTTTTAATTTTTGTTTCAATAATTTTTCTCTATATTTATTTTCCGTATATCTATATTTTGTCGACCAATGCACGTGTCTCATAATCGAACCAGCACGGTTTCGAAAGAACGAGATTGTAAGAAATATTTGTCGAACTTATCTGTTTATTTCGATTTCTATTTTCGTCTTTTTCGTTCTTTATTAATTACCCGCCACTAATCGTCAGTCTATGATGAAATTCACGGTGGGATTGTGAAATTAAGGTGGATGACGAATTTAACGCACCGCAGATAAAAAAGGGTGCAAAGTCGAACCTTGCACATTGCTTCCTCATAATTTTGCTTCCTCATAGAGGAAGCTTTGTTTTCGTGACAAAATTTTTTTTCGAGATGTTCATGAAAACGTGTTCAGAATGTCCCAAAACATCTAAAAAACACAACTGGAAAAAATGTCCGGATGTATGTATGTGTGTGTGTGTGTGTGTGTGTGTGTGTGTGTGTATGTATGTAACATTGGTTGAGCGTTCATAACTTGAGAACGGCTCAAGATATCAAGCTGAAATTTGTCACACATGTAGAGGGTTCACGGCGCATAGCACGATTCAATTTTTAGAAAAATCCATACAGTTTTTTCGTTTTTACGCGATTTTTAAAAAATTCAAAGAATTATTTTTGGTCTCTAACTTCCACAATTTTAGAGATATCGACCTCAAATTTAGTATAATGTTGTACGACCACAGGGTGATGCTCGTCACTAAATTCGAAAAAAATCCATGCAGTGCTTTTGTTTTAAGAAATTTTAAAAGGTGTAAAAAAATGGTGTGCGCACTCTAGCTGTCACAATTTTCTAGATATCGGACCAAAATTTGGTACGTAGCTGCACTATTATCAAGCGACGTTTCGGATTGAATTTGGGCGAAATCCATCGAGCTATTCATATTTTATGTCATTTTGAAATTTTTCAAAAATGAACGTAAGTGCTCTAGCTTCCACAATTTTCGAGATATCTGGCTAAAAGTCGGTACAAAGTCGCACTATTATCGAAAGATGTTTCGTATTGAATTCGGGCAAATACCATCTAGGCGTTTGAATTTGATGCGACTTTCAATTTTTTTAATTTGACATGGAATTCACTATGTATTTATTCTGGACTAGATTGATTTACAAACCGATTTTATATAAGAACAAGGGTGCAAAGTCGAAGTCGAGTATATATGAGCCGAAACGCCGATTAGGGGATAATTCTGGGATTTTCAACTGTTATTCTCAATTGTTATTTTTGCAGCTGTTTGAAAAAAAAAAAAATATCGCTTTCTTATTCAGACACTCGAAAGTCCATTAAAATCGAATTTTCAACTCAAAAGGTTCTCTCTCGGCCATTGCCGAAATTTCGGGAACTTTTTCAATATTTTTCTTGAAATGCTGATAAAATTTTACATAAAATTGGTATTTTTGAAGTTGGTATCTTATGCAAGTTTTCTTTGAATCAATCGGAGAACAAAAATACTATGTTTAAGTTTGAAGAAATTGAAATTCCTTATTCGTTGTTTAATTGATTTTTTGAAACACTTACGGAGAATCTAACTTGAAAAATTCATATTTTCTGTGAAATTTTGTTTAGCTTTACGACAGAAGTATTGAAAGGAATCCCAAAATGGGGACAACAGCCGAAAAAAAGCTTGTCAAGCTTGGAATTTGGTTTTAATCGACTTTTGTCAGTCTGAATAAGAAAATGATATTTTAATAAAATGAATAAGAAAATGATACACGCGTGCACGAATTCACACGATGTTTTTGGCCTTGGTTCGCCGTAAATTTTATTTTCGTGATACGTTCGATAGATCGGAATTCGACACCACGAAAAATAATCAAGAAGCTAACGTGTAACACCTTCCTTGCAGGTTTTTCAGTTGACTTCGTAATGTGTCGCATGTGTCTTCGTAACATCTGTGACAACACCGGTACTTATTATTATTTCCTCCGCATTGGATTTACGATCTTGATTACGAAACTACGCCGTGTATTCTATTGTACGCTGACGATAAATTGCGAGTAAAAGACGAAAATGAAAAAAAAATAGGATAAAAATAAGATAGGTCAATTGAAGTACTTTAATTTAATTGACCGTTCAATTTGAATTTCAATTTTTTTCAAGATAATATGAAACTTCTACGATTTTATAATGAGAACCGCTATACCTCGAAAATCGGAAATGTTATAAACGTATACTTGGTATGAAATTCTCCTGTGAAAAGGAACAAATGAGTGTCTCATCATTTCCCGAAATAACGGAAGAACATTTTTTTAACGAGAATGCTTGTATCTCAACGATAAAACATATTAGAAAATACGAAAATGCTACTTCGAATAATCGAGATTATCAAAAATAGCTTTCGTCAAGGTTTTACCTGTCATTAACTGTTTATCTGCGTTTAATAATCGCTAGACGGGCGGCGCGTGTAATATCATAGTGATGCTATTGGCTCCGCACGGCAACTACGCATTTAGGATCTGAAATAAGTAGGGCATGCGTTGTTTATCGACACGTTTTTTTGGGTATAAATACGCGAGTCTTCTTTGTCAGAGTCAAAAAAAAATTCCCGTCGAACGAACGTCGCGAGGCTAGGTAAGTTTTTAAAGCTTCTAAAGTGTATGCGAATAATAAATGATAAAAACTATTCGAAAATAATTATTAGGATAATGATTGGATAAATTTTTTAACTTTCAAACATTTTTCTTTCAAAATTGCAACAAAGAAATCATGAA
Source organism: Sussaba pulchella (assembly GCA_963971145.1). Lineage (NCBI taxonomy): Eukaryota > Metazoa > Arthropoda > Insecta > Hymenoptera > Ichneumonidae > Sussaba > Sussaba pulchella. The sequence continues at coordinate 4,403,212 of OZ020164.1, forward strand.
AATTTTTTGTATTTCCACATATTGACTAAACTTAAATTTTAAAGGATACAAAAAAATTCAAAATTTCGAGGTAATTTTCAGAACGCTGTAAATTGGCCTGATATACTTTCGGTGTTTTAATTTGCTATGGACGACACACCTTTACGATAATCAAAACATATTTGAGAAGTTTAAAAAAAAAAAAGCGACCCATCTTTATTTATTTATTCATTTATTTATTCAGTATTCATTGGTTATTTTTCATAATTGTATGAATGGTTTAAGCGAATGTAATCGTGAAGATATATCTTTTTTTGATAAGTTAACATTCGAGACGATTATCAGCGGTGGTAGGTTTCGCGAGGGCGCTGTTCTCGTAACGCACCAGGTGACACGGCCCTGACCGATCTCGCGTAGTTATCGGTTAAGAATTTTGTATTACGGTTTCGATTAATAGTTTCGAAGTCGTCCTCGATCTCGCTCTCGTCAATCGATCTCGTGCTGTCGCCATCGTGCGATTATACCGCTCGGTTCCTTATAATAGCATAATAATGTTGCACAAGTCCCCCAAGTTGCAAATCAATGCCCCACAATTAAACGCGTTGTTTTGATATTGTACTTTGTGAAATATATATTTCCTATTAAATGTATCAAGGGCATTCGAATAATCTATGGCATTATCATTAGTATTGAATAGTAATATCTTTCTACTTTTTTTTTACTTCCCGATTTTATAGGGAATTCATCGTAATGACGAAAATCGAAAATCGATTCTTTGACAGATCTTCCCGTTTTGAGGTCTTTGGAGTAATTTTGACCTATTTTGAGCAAAATTTTTGTTTGCGTGCGTGCGTGCGTGCGCGCGTGTGTGTGTGCGAACAAATTTTTCGTTAACGTTTTCTTCGAAACTAATAATGCGATCAGAATGATCGATGATGCAATCTCGCTCCAATTTCGTTAAGTAGTTTTTTAGAAAAACAAAAACATATTTTTCAAAAATAGAAGCCACACGGGAGAATAGAAATTGGGAAGGGTCTAACTAAGCGGCACTATCATTGCCGCTTTAAAAAAAAAGAGAGCGAAAGATAGAGAAAAGACAATAGTTCCAACATATTCTAACTAACTAACCGAAATTATTATATTTTCGAGATGAATACGCGAAGTTCGGTCATCAGAATAATCGCCGTTTTACTGCCCGATACATTAAGAATAAAAATAAGAAAACACTATCGAGCCGTCGGTAAACTCAGAATTCGCTTAAGTCCGCATAAATTGGCTCACACCGATACCTAATTTCCAGAATTTCAACAAAAACATCATCTGCGAGGCTTAATATTTTCGAACGATCCTGCAACGGCTTTGCAATATGACGAGTGAGTTTAATAATCGACTGAGTACGATTGAATTTCATATACAAAAGATTAATCGTTATTGTCGTCATTTATCTGCTTTTTCGCAGCAGCGGTTGGAACATTCGGCTGGTTACTTCTGGCCGTGGTGACCGCAGTTTCTTCTGACAGCTCTCATTGCGGCGTTGATCGGCGGTTGACTCCGTCCGACGATGTTTTGGCTGGAATGAATACTCCAGTCTATTTCTACAGGACTAACAAGAGCGCTGAATTGGGGTACTCTCTAAGTTCGCAGGAGGATGTAAGTTTTTTACCGCTCAGAAATGCAAATAAAAACAATAATTATAACTTCATGCTAATGGAACGATCAATTCTTTTTATGTAATCTCGTTGAATCGTAGGCAATGGTCAACTTTAAAAAACAATCGCGGTTCTTGAAAGACTTCAAGAACGAAGGAGCAGGCATCATAGATAAGGTTTATAATACAAACGTGTTTACAAAAATTTGTAAACGAGCAGCGCAAATTACGATGATTGTTTTTCGTTTCTCCTCAGTGTAATAATTCCGACGTGTCGCCCCAAGGAACTCCAGAATGCATGGTTTCCGGTACCGTTTACCCGAAGATCGTTGTCTTCGTCGATTACAGTTTTTATAGGTTGGTAGAAAAATAATTTCTCTCAGACGTTAAAAATTATTTATATGATAACAACAACGTAAAACAATTCCTATCATTTGATTCAGCGATTACAAACAAAAATACGCCCCGAATCACCTGACTGCTCTGTTGGAATTTGTACTGGCCTCTTGGAACACCGTTGATCGTCAATTCAGGAATCTTGAATGTCCAAAAATGAGACTGAACATCGCCGGAATAATCGTCGAAGAGGTGAGTACCAGTTTTATGGCGACAAAATGGAAGATAAAAACGATGATCATTCTGTGAAATAACTGAGCCAATAATTTCGCAGAATTCCGGTGGTACTTTGTACCGATGCTCCAGCAATTCCGACGAACGTAAAGGCTGCGACATCGACAAGGCCATGGATACGCTGGGAGATTTTATGAATACCAAAGGATCTTCCTGGTCACAATTGTTTGGCAATTACGACATTTTTACTGTCATGACAAAGTAAGCACATTTTTTTTTAACGTTGAATCCCGGTGACACGACAAAATATAATAGTAAAACTATCGCTCGACTTGAAAAGATATTACACCGGAAAATATCACAATAACAAATATCTCACCGACATGATATCACATGAAAAAATATCACTGAGACATGTATACTTTTTTTTTTTCATTTTGCAAAACTTCCAGCCACGTTTGGTATCAGGGCTCAAAGGGGAAGGGTTTGGGAGCGAAGCTCCGTGGTTCCCGGGGGTAACTTGGGTTATCGTGAGCCCTAAGTAATTCCGGGTAATACAGGGTTATTCGTTTTATTTAGTTTATTTAGCATTACATATAATTTCTCATTGTAGATGACAATGACGATTAATTATCATTATGATTGGTCGAATTACGAGGATACACTATTAATGAAAAATTGATCCTTTCTACGATATTTCACGGTCTTTATATTTTTAAATGTGATATATAGTCCGTGTGATGTTTCGTTGTGTGATATAAGGTCCAAGTTCCTTCGTCGTATTATAAAACGTGACGGAACATTGAAATCCAACGCTTGTCCACATCAATGTTAACTATGGTTTTATTCTTCAGGGAGAACCTATACGACTCATCATCTTTCATATTCTCCAGCAGAATAGGTAAATGAATAAACAAATATCACTTTCAACAAACGTTTACAGACCGAATATTTACGATGATGAACAATTTGATTTCATTGATAGGAGCTCAGCGAAGCCGTTTGATGTGCTCGGAAAGGGAAAAGGGGCCACCGGCGACAATAATGTATTCTTACAGGTCCTCTTTGGGTCAAGCAGCGGAACTATCTTCGTTTATCCAGGACGCGTGAGTTGTCCGATGCGATGACACAATTTTACGATGGCAATTCATTATCTAATAATTAACCGTAATATTTCATGAACACCTGCAGTATTAAATCAAATACATCCGATAATGATGATTCTTCGTGTCGGAAATCCGCAGAGGTCCAGCTTTATTCTGGTGAAATGGACATTACGAGCGCAGTCTCTATCGGGCAGACTTGTTTGTTAAAATCTCTCGAAAAACGATTCAAGTAAGTGTTGATGAATTTTAATTATCTTTTTCGTCTTCATTGTTTTCTCCACAATCATCCACAACCCGTTTGATCGTGCATCCGTATTGGAGAATAAAGGCTCTTAACAATTTAAAATCGATCAACGATTCAACGTCTTCGATAATCCTAATTGATATTTTGTTCCGACAGTACGCAACAGGCGAAATGTTTTTTCGATAAACCCGAAATTGGATCGCCACTGCCACGCATTCTCTTAGGACAACTGTTTTCAACTGAACCGTGCTCGTCCGCGACACCAGGAGCATGCGATGTAAGCACGGATCTTGAAACAAAGAGAGAAGGACGATCTGGTTTCGATTCGCTAACGCGTTAATTTCTTGCATTTGCAGGAAGGAGAAAATATTTGCGAGGAGGTGCCATGCAATGATAGTTTTTGGAGAAACTTGCAAGCTAGCTGTGAAGGGAACTCTCGTCAGGGTGTTGATGGCACATCCTGTGGAACAGGAAAGGCAAGTTGACTCGACTTGTTGGGTAGAAAAGATATTAAGGTCTTCCTGGATGGATATTAAACATCCTCAAAAATATGGGAAACTTGAAGAATGTTAGTTCTTGATAGAACAATAATACATGAATCGTTCCAAAATTGTTCACTACATAATGAAATAATTATAAATTTGAGATCTTAACACGAACCCTTACGGGAGAACAGCTTTTGCAGACGATAATGGTTGCAAATTAATGGACCTAAATCGCCATTAATTCCGGAAAAATGATATCATTAAGATTTCGGAACAACGGTTTAATTATGCTCAGTTTTGAATGAATCAACCGAGTAATTTTGGAGAAATAACTTAAAGTAATGAGGAGAATCGGCCGAAACAGTTGAAACAGTTGTACAGTGACTGACAAAACGTCAGTCAACTACACGTCAATATCGACGAACTTGACTTCAATTATTATTAATTAAGAGTCGTAAATTAACATTTCTGTAAGTTATTTCATCAGAAGTTTAGATATTTTAAAGACTTAACATGTATGACATGATCTCGAATTTTTTATCCGCGGTTCACCGATTTTTGACTAACTTTTTACGCGACAATCCATTCAGCATGACCTCAAACGCGAAATAATAAAAATAGTTCATCATTCCTCCGCTGAGAATATTTTAACTTTGCTTATCCGACTTACCGTATATTTGTTGCAGATTTGCCTTGAGACAAAATGCGTGTTGAAAGCGGATTATGAGTGAGATGCCGGAAGCAACTCAAAATCCCGTAACTGAACTGAAAGTGAGGCAGCACTCTACCACTTTGGATCGGTGTCAACGAATATGCCGTCGTGTTGTCGCGAGAATTTTCAGTCCTGAATACGCCAAATATTTTGCTTATTTTTCATATTTTTTCCATATTTTCCTTTGATTCGAAAAATTATTAATATGTAATTCAATTGCTTAAACAGAATAAACTAATAGTGAACATTCAAAACTGTGTACTACGAATTATTTTACTTTTAACTTTCATTTTACTTCGACATGAAAAAAAGTATGTATCTTTGGAAATGGGCATTCGCAAAATAAAAATGAATAAAAAATAGTTTTGTACCAATTATTAATTTCCCGAATCTGCGATAATGATAAATAATTCGGATGCGTTATCATTTTAGATAAATTTTAATTTATTAAAATTAAAATTAAATTAATTTTAATTTTATTTATATATTAATTGTTAGTTTCTACCATCTAGCTTGTTCGAAATTCTCTTGCGGGAGTGAAGCGTTCGCCGAGACTCACCAATCAGGCTACCGATCGTCGTCATGTGAATTCCGCATTTTGAAACAAAGAAGTCGATATCTCAAGAACCCGTCGAGATATTACGATTGTCTGTGGATAGATCGAAACCCGTAGTCCAAAAGGTGCTTTCTGAATGCGTCAAGGCTGAATAACAAAATTTTTGATTCGGCTTTGGGTCAAAGTTGTGACAGGAAGTTTTGTCGAAATCGGAATTATTTTTTTCCCCATTCTCACATGATAGTTCGACGTACAGGAATTCGAATTCCGTGAACTTAGAATTATTCGACGCAAAATTAAGTAAGCTTTGCAATGGTTCGTATAGATAATTCGTAGCTCTATTTCTGACCGAGCTACAATCTTTCAAAGTCACGATCATTTTTTCGTCGGGCGCGCGGTAAGCGGTCTGATATCACACTCGATTAATCTACTTATAAAAATAAATTTTTCCACTGCCCGGAAAAATTCAGCCGCACAAAAACCATTAATTACAAGAGCTTCCAGCTATTGAAAACTTTATGTTCCGGGTTTTAAATTGCAATTGAAATAAATGTGAACAATTTTAGTTCTGAGCGAAAATATGGATCAACATGAAGAATTTTTTCCCTTATAAACTAATTCTGAAATGTGGCGCATTGAGAAGAGTACTTGGCGCCCTCGTCCAGTCCATTCGTGCCGAGAATCAGAAGTACTCGGTGTTGAAAGGCGAAGAAAGGCGGCGATGTACCGATAGAATCCTTAGGATTGTTTTCTTTCCGTGGACGACGGGACAAACGTGTAAGAATGAGAAGGGCGACGGATGGGCTTGAAAATTACGAAAACGAACGAACGAGAGAACGGCGCGGATGAAGGGCATAAGAAGGCGGGAGATTTCCCGAGAACGTTGATCCGCGATGACGGCAATGTCATTCGACCGGTGAGGACGAATTAATCTGAGGATTGTTCCAATCACACATCGAAAATCTTGTCACAACGTACACGTAACGATCGATGATTATGCAGACGAGTTTCTCGGTTCGAAAGACCGAAATACCCGACGGTCGTACCTTCACGGTTGCTTTTTTTTTCTTGATGCTCATCGTGCTGTGAAATACAGTTTCGATCTGTCATCGCGTGGGAGAACGCAAACGAGCGGGTAGGTCTTGAAATTTGTCGATGATTGTCCGGGTAAAAAATATATGTATGAAGTATTGAAAGCATAATTAAAGACTGATAATTCTGTCATGAATAAGAAGATGGCATTTATACGTGGAATTGGACATATATAGTCTCTGTACAGGTGGCCAATTTGTGCAATTTATGTGCAATTAATCGGTATAGAAAATTCATGAATGAATTATCCATCCCAATATTATCGTAACATTATCAAACAATCACAACTAATGCAGGGCCCTGGGATTACTCGATATTCTAGTTATCAGTTAACAGTTCAAAACGCGCATTATGAGATGCAGCTTGGATTACATTTTAAATGATTTGTTCTGGAGATATTTCTCTGCAAGATTGTTTCACGAAATTTTGAAAAATCATATTTCGTCTACTAAGTCCTTTGGAACAAAAATAATTTATCCATATTGGAAACCTGCTGAGTCTCTGATGAAATGCCACGTAGACATTTAACGTCACGCAGAAAGATAAAAATTAGACTGGCAACGCGACCGTGTTCACGCGTAGATAGCGATAGCGAGACTGGGACAATAAAAATAAATGTAAAAAAGGCAATAAAATAGTATCATGAGTATTTCAAGGGAAGCAAATTGCAACACGACAAGTTTCATTACCGATAACAGTAGCGGTTTTCGGTTTCGTTTGGCGATTCTCTTCGCTTGCGTACTCGGATATTCTATCATAAATGAAAATACAGACATTTGACTCTTTCTCTGCAAGGCGCGTGATATCGGAGTGATTCTATTGGCTAGGCATAGACGGTGTGAGTTCCGAAATGCGTTTGATTTTTTTTTTAGCGCGTTGCAAGCAGCATTGCAAAATTCTTTAAGTGGGAGGAATCTGCGTCAGAAAGAAGGAGGGCACGTATATTTTATAGGTCAGTCTTTGGGGGTATAAGTACGGCCATTTTGGTCAGTCTCATAAGTTCCGGTGACATCGTCGACACGAGTTTTCTTGCTAGAGTGAAAAAATTCCGTTGAGTGAACGTGCGAGATTCGGTAAGTTTAAGATAACGTTTTTATCAAATTTATTAGTAGTAAATGTTCATTTTCAAGAATACAATGCACAACCATTTGTACTTATGCGTATACATGTTTCGGGAATCATTAAACGGTTGTTGAGGGGTTAGGCCACTCTAGAGGCCGAAAAAATAGGCTTTGTAATTTTTTTTTTTAAGAAAAACTACATAATAAATCGAAATTACAAAAAGGTCGTTCAATATACACATCAGTGACTGCATACGATAATTTTTTTGAAACAATTAACTTAAAAATAGCGGTTCGGCAGCGTTTTTTGCGATGACGTCCGTTTTTCTAGGGTCCACGGCCGGACAAACAGCTACTGTAATTTTCCAAGTATAATAAGCAATTCAAATTTTTTTGATTGTCTTTAATATCGGGTATAGAAGTACGTAGGATTGTTTCGATACATTGATCTGTCGCCAAATGGCGTAATTCTACAGTGAAAAGTGAAAAATTCGCCAAAAATTCTCCAGAAAGTTGTTGATAACAAACTATGCGATTAAAAATCCTATGCATTTCCATAGACAATGTATTCTTAAAGATATGTCGAAAATTTGAAGTAAATCGGTTCGAAATCGTCTGAGTCATGTTTCCGGCCGACTTGAAAAATGCAGTTTTGTGATAAACGCGTTTGAAGTTTTGAGCTTCGGTCGCTGCGGACCAGGCGGCCTTGTACTTAAATTCAAAATCCGCGTACTTAGAGGACATAATTTTATAATCCTAGCCATAATCTTTTGTCACATAATTTTTGAGATTTTAAGGGACCATTTTAAAAAAAAATGATTTTTTGAATTTGACAAAGATATTAAAAAATATAGCCTTCGTATTTATTTGCACCCGAACTCTGAAGATAATTACTGTACATCGAAACATGTAATTCGCGACCATGCCTTCGAAAAGAAATTATATGCTTATGGTCCAATTTGGTCAGATAGTTTTTTCGTTAATTTAGTTAATTGACAAAAAAACATATGTTTATGATCAAATTTCTCGTTAACGTTTTCTTCAAAACTAATAATACGATCAGAATGATCGATGATGCAACCGATGTGACTCGCTGCAATTCAGAGCTGATAAGATTTTGGTCGAGCTTGATTTAGTAGTTTTTCAGTAAAAAAAAAATTATTTTTAAACCACAGAAGCAACACGGGAGGATGAAAATTTGGTAGGGTGCAACTAAGTAGCACTATCATTGCCGCTTAAAGAAAAAACAGAGAGAGTCGGGATAATAGTTTCAATTTATTCTAACTAACTAACCTAAATTATTATATTTTCGAGATGAATACGCGAAGATCGGTCATCAGAATAATCGCCATTTTACTGCCCGATACATTAAGAATATGAAATAATAAAACACTATCGAGCCGTCGGTAAACTCAGAATTCGCTCAAGTCCGCATTAATTGGCTCGCACCGATACCTAATTTCCAGAATTTCAACAAAAACATCATCTGCGAGGCTTAATATTTTCGAACGATCCTGCAACGGCTTCGCAATATGACGAGTGAGTTTAATAATCGACTGAGTACGATTGAATTTCATGTACAAAAGATTAATCGTTATTGTCGTTATTTATCTGCTTTTTCCCAGCAGCGGTTGGAACATTCGGCTGGTTACTTCTAGCCCTGGTGACCGCAGTTTCTCCTGACAGCTCTCATTGCGGCGTTGATCGGCGGTTGACTCCGTCCGACGATGTTTTGGCTGGAATGAATACTCCAGTCTATTTCTACAGGACTAACAAGAGCGCTGAATTGGGGTACACTCTAAGTCCGCAGGAGGATGTAAGTTTTTTACCGCTCAGAAATGCAAATAATAACAATAATTATAACTTCATGCTGATGGAACGATCAATTCTTTTTATGTAATCTCGTTGAATCGTAGGCAATGGTCAACTTTAAAAAGCAATCGCGGTTCTTTAAAGATTTCAAGAACGAAGGAGCAGGCATCATAGATAAGGTTTATAATACGAACGTGTTTACAAAAATTTGTAAACGAGCAGCGCAAATTACGATGATTGTTTTTCGTTTCTCCTCAGTGTCGAAAATCCAACGAGTGGCTCCGAGAAATTAATTCCCCTATAGAATGCAAGGCTCCCGATACCGCTTACCCGAAAATCGTTGTCTTCGTCGGTTGGAGTATTTATAGGTTGGTAAAAAAATAATTTCTCTCAGGCGATAAAAATTAACTATATGATAACAACAACGTAAAACAATCCCTGATGTTTGATTCAGCGATTACAAAGAAAGATACACCCGGAATCACCTGACTGCTCTGTTAGAATTCGTGCTGGCCTTTTGGAACACCGTTGATCGTCAATTCAGGAATCTTCAACATCCAAAAATGAGACTGAACATAGCTGGGATAATCGTTGAAAAGGTGAGTGCGAGTTTTTCGGTGACAAGATAAAAGAAAAAGACGATGTCCATTCTGTGAAATAACCCGGTCAATCATCTCGCAGCATCCCGGCGGTGCTTTGTACCGATGCTCCGGACTCGGCGACGATGGATGCGACAGTCAGTTTGCCGTTGATACGCTGGCAGATTTTATGAATACCAACGGATCTTCCTGGTCACAATATTTTGGCAGTTATAACATTTTCACTTTCATGACAACGTGAGCACATTTCTTTGAATTTTGAAACCCGGTGACACGTCATAATATAACAGTGAAAATATTGCACGATATGAAAAGATATCACACCGGAAAATATCACAATAACAAATATTTCACCGACATGATATCACGTGAAAAAATATCACAGCGACAAATAAACTTTTTTCTCAATTTGTAAAATCTCCAGCCACGTTTGGTATGAGGATTCAAAGGCGAAGGGTTTGGGGGCGAAGTCTCGTGGTTATTAGGGGTGAGTTGGGTTATCGTAGGTATTTGCAGGTAATTCAGGGTTATTTGGTCCATTCAAGTTATTCAGCATTGCATATGATTTCTCATTGTAGATGACAATGACAATTATTTCTCATTATGATTTGCCAAATTACAAGGATACACTATTAATATAAAAACTGATATATTTCTACGATATTTTACGGTCGTTATATTTTTAAATGTGATATATAGTCTGTGTGCTGTTTTGTCGTGTGATATAACGTCGACGTTCTTTCGTCGTGTTAAAAAACGTGACGAAACCTTGAATCCCAATGTTTATCCTCATCAATGTTAACTATGGTTTTATTCCTTAGAATGCCGCTATACACTGAAGAAATTGACGGATACGTCGAAACACCAGGTCAATGAATAAACAAATTATTTTTGACAAACGTTTACAGACCGAAATCGTTACGATGATAAACAATTTGGTTTTATTGACAGGAAGTGAACGAAGCCGTTTGATGTGCTCGGAAAGAAAAAAAGGGCCACCGACGGTAATCATGTTTAGTTACCGCACACGTTTGGTTGCGACACGGCAGCTATCTTGGTTGATCCAGAAAGGGTGAGTCGTCCGATGCGAGGACACAATTTTTACGATGGCAATTGATTATCTAATAATAAACCGTAAAATTTCATGAACACCTGCAGTATTAAATCATCTATAGCCGACGGTTCTGCGTGTGCGTCCGGGGCGAGCGCGCCGGAGTACTTACAAAAGCCATATACAGACCATTTGCCTCTGTGGTCCAAATGTTTATTAGATTCTTTCACAAAGCGTTTCAAGTAAGTGTTGATGAATTTTAATTATCATTGTTGTCTCCATTGTTTCCTCCACAATTATCCACAACCCGTTCGATCGTTCATCTGTATGGGAGAATAAGGGCTCTGAACAGTTTAATATCGATCAACGGTTCAACGTCTCCGATAATCCTAATAGATATTTTGTTACGACAGTACTAGACAGGCGAAATGTTTTTTCGATAAACCTAAAATTGGATCGCCACTGCCACGCATTCTCTTAGGACAAGCGCTTTCGATGGATGAACAGTGCTTCCCCCAAAATCGAGGAGAATGCGATGTAAGTACGAATCTTGAAACAAAGAGAGAAGAACGACGTAGTTCCGATTCGCTAACGCGTTCATTTCTTGCATTTGCAGGAAGGAGAAGATATTTGCCAGATTCTCGAATGCAAAAATGATGGTTTCTTCCGTTTCCTTCAACGAAGCTGTATTAAGAATAAGCATGGCGCTGCTGATGGCACATCCTGTGGAAAAGGAAAGGCAAGTTGAATCGACTTCTTGGGTGGAAAAGATACAAATGTTCTCCTGGATGGATATTAAAAAATCCTCAAAAGTCTGGAAAGCTTGAGAAATTTTCATTCTTGATAGAATAATATTACATGAATCGTTCCGGAATTTTTTACCACATAATGCAATAGTTATAAATTTGAGAATTTACCACGAACCTTTATGGGAGAACAGCTTTTGCAGACGATAATGGTCGCAAAACGAATAGAACTAAATCGCCGTAAAATCCGAAAAAAAAATATCATTAAGATTTCGGAACAACAGTTTAATTATGCTCAGTTTCGAATGAATCAACTGAGTAATTGTAGTGGAATTACTTGAAGTATTGAGGAGTATCGCCCGAAACAGTTGACACAGTTTTACAGTGACTTACAAAACGTCAGTCAACCACACGTCAATATCGTCGAATTTGTCATTAATTATTATTAAAAGTCGTAAATTCACGTTTCTGTAAGTTAATTCACCAGTATTTCGGCTATTTGTAAGGCTAAACATGTATGACATGATCTAGACTTGTAAATCCACTATCCATCTATTTTTGACTAACTTTTGGCCGATGGTTCATCCAGCAAGACCTTAAACGCGAAATGAAAAAAAATGATTTATCATTTCTCTGCTGAGAATATTTCAACTTTACTTATCCAACTTACTGTATGTTCATTACAGATTTGCCTTGCCGGAAAATGCGTATTCAAAGCGGATATGGAGTGAGATGCCGCAAGCAACTCAAAAACCCCGTAACTGAACTGAAAGCGAAGCACTGTTCGACTTTGGATCGATGTCAACGAAATTCCGGCGTGTTGTCGGAAGAATTTTCAGTCCTGAATACGTAAAACATTTTGCTTATTTTTCATATTTTTTCCATATTTTCCTTCGATTCGAAATATTATTAATATGTTAATTCAATTGCTTAAACAGAATAAACTAATAGTGAACATTAAAAACTGTATAATACGAATTATTTAACTTTTTACTTTCATTTTACTTCAGCACGATAAAATGTATCTTGAGAAATGGGCATTCGTACAATAAAAATGAATAAAAAATAGTTTCGTACCAATTATTAATTTCTTGAATCTGCGATAATGATAAATAATTCGGATGAATCATCATTCTACAGGAGACTGTAAACATTCGGTAGAAATTATGACGATGATTATTCGGTGATGGATGTATCTGAATTGGCGATTAAACGAATGTTACACACATACATACATCCGGACATTTTTTACAATGCGATTTTTCGACGTTTCGAGACATTACGAACACGTTTTCATAAAGATCTAGAACGACAAAATCTTCACCGAAACAAAGCTTTCTTATCAAGAATCAATGTGAAAATTCCGCGCGCTCAGATCAACGTCAGTCACTCATTCTAGGATTAAAAATAAACCCCGTTCTCCGCGATTATCTATCATCGCCCCAGCGCCCTCCCCCCTGCTACCAGCCTAATTAGCTTTTAAACCAAACCCGCAGCCTTCTCGTGGCACATACGGACATCTCTTTCGCTGTCTGCACTCGCGACCCCCCCCCCCCCCTCCCCCGGTTATCAGCTGCCTGTCGACCGATTTCGAACGCAAACTGCAGAAATTCTTCTACCGTTGCACCAAAGTGAGGTGATCAACGCGAGCGAATTACCGACGCGTCGTGTCGTTGGCGAGAAGAAGAAGATTGTAAAAAAAAAAAAAAAAATTTTTAAAGAGAAACGAATGAGGGATGTGGGGCTGCGAGGGCTTCGCGGTTTGGGAAAAACACGAGATTTCAATTAAAGAGACAAGTTTAGTAATGAGGCGAGCCGGATTTATTGGTTCGAAGCGATCGGCGCCGACTGGCGCCGTTTCGTCTGCGCTTGTTGACCCTTCCGCGCGTTCTCCGTTTTCGCTCAACCCAATATGTGTTCATCCTACGGTCACTCGCACCTGAGGGTGTTATTCGCGTTTGCAACACTTCGTTCCGCGGCTTCTGGACGCGTGTGCGTTTCGCGGTGCTTCTGGAACGCTTCTGGGACCGTACGGTTGCAGTTCGAGATGCTGCGGACTGTTGTATCTCCGATAGGCCACCCGTGGACAAGACGCACGCGGTCTGATTTGCATCTCCAAGCGTGGAGGAACCCTTGCAACAATTTTCCCTCCCATGTACGCTTGAGACTCTTCGAGGGCTTCGGGGTGTGGATGAAGTGGATTTCGACGGTGGGTTTGGAGACAAAATTGGAGGGTCTTTCGAGTAATAAAATAATGTATAGTCTATATATTATTGACTATGAATGCAATTGAGCTTATATAGTTGATTTATAGTCTATATACGTGTTTAATTCAATAAGAAATTCGGAAATAGATGTAATTATTCCGAAAATAATAACAATATATTATTCTTGGTAATATAATATAATAATATATCCAACAATAATATAGTAATAATATGTTATTGCGATTATATATTATATATTATAAAATTATATGATTATATTATTATATTATTGTATTATATAAATATTATAATATAATAATATATCCAAAAATTATATAGTAATAATATATTATTATAATTATATATTATATATTATAAAATTATACGATTGTATTATTATTATTATTATTATATTATTGTATTGTATCAATATAATAATATAATAATATAGCTAAAAATTATATGTATATATATGTAATAATATATTATTATAATTATATATTATATATTATAAAATTATATGATTATATTATTATTATTATTATTATATTAATATTATAAAATTATTATTATTATCATATTATTACCTACATATGGAATTGAGGGTATTTAGTGTATAGGTAGACTATGTATGTCAATAATTCAATAAAAAATCCGGAAATAAATATAATAATTATAAAAATAATGATAATAAATAATCCTCGGTAATGTAATGTAATGATATACCTGTACAAAAATTATAGAGTCTATATGTAACCCATATATGAAACTGGGCAAATGTAGTCTATATATAGACTATGAGTAGCTTATATATAGTCCATATACGCCCAATTCAATCCACAGTTAATATATAGAACATATATAATTTTGTTCCTCTCCCCCACTCCTCCAATTAACGATTATCGTGACTTTTTATCACGTGGCGCGGTCACAAAGCAGCGTTTGCGAAACGATCTCCGTGCGTTGGTTAATTCGCAAAAGTGTAGAAGAACAGCGTGAGTAAGTACGAGGTGAGCAGGTACGAAGTAACAAACGGGAGGGGCCAGAAATGAGGGTTCTGTTTCGCGTCACTCGCGAGGGAGACAAAGAGGGCGAAGAGGCCGAAGAGTCGAACTCCGAAACTGCCACAACGGTTCGAAGAGAAAGCGAGACGAAGATAAGGAAGAAAAAAAAAATCACAATTACGGGCGTCGAATCGTTCGTCGAGTACTTCTTCCATGCGTATATCTTGTATCCCGCTGGCTGTGTAAAGCGGGGCCGTTAACGCACCGACCCACTCGTGCGGTATACGTATTTTTTTGCGAACGAGTGCCACCGAGTTGATTTCTTCGCGTACGGGGAAACGATCGGGAAGCAACAGAAGCAGTGGGAACCGCAATCGCAGCAGCCGCAGAAGTTATCGAAGCGGCTTTAGAGAAGACAGACCAGTGTAAAATTTGGAAAAAGATTGATTTTTTTTTTTCTACACATTTTGAAAGATACATTTGTCGGGAAGGTATCGTTATTTTTATTATGCTTGTTATTTTATTGTACCATTTATGAACAATCCGAAGTAAAAACTGTAAACTCGTTTTTTTTTTTAAATTACATTTTTTAAGGGATGACATACCCCTGAGGGCGCTTAAAACCGAGTGAATTTGAAAAATTATTATGAAGATTATATCGTGAAAGAAAAATTAAATCGTTGATTTTACATCTTCTTTGCACTTTGGAACTGTAAGAAGATCATTTAAAAAAAAAATTAATATTATTTTTTGGCAATGCTAACTCTTGAGGACGAGAGTAACGAGAGGGTCAAGGACAAAATTACCATCAATAAATGTTCTTATCTCGTACTTGTTCCAACAAACTGCGATCAATATTTCAAAAAGATCCCACAATAACTTTCCCTTAAAAAAATTCTCCCAAACGCACTTCGACCTTTCAGCTCATTACAGTAGTTTACCGTCTAAACAATTCACCGAGTCATACGGAAATAACCTCTCAGTCTCCGAGATGAGCTGCACGAGTTGCCTCAAAAGAAAACGCGGTCCCGAAAAGGCAGTAGATCGGATCCAGACGGATGGCTCATCGTTTCGAATCTCGGACATCTCGCACGACCACGCGTCTCACTAGCTACGCCACTGTTAATGTTACCATCACGATTATTAACTTCTGGACGCAAACGCTGGACCGCGTTACGCACTTATTCCCGCCCGCTCCCCCGCTCAATATCCACCGACGTTCCCATTCTGTTATGTAAATGGCCGACCGTAAATTCAACTCTTCTAGCCACGGCTACTCGTGGTCGCCGCTACGTAGGACGAGTCACATCCGATGACGAATAACAAAAGGTGATACCTACATGCGTTCTCCGCACAACACGGAAATGAGGTTACCGACTGGACTCACGGATCTACGTGCGCGAGGCGCAATTGCCCAACCAATTGACTCATGGTTATCAATTCATAAATGCGACACGGAGTATCACAATGTTTCAAACTAAGAATATAATAATCATTCGTGCAAAACACGATAATAAATCCGTCGAAGCTTGTTACCGTGACTCACAGACCCGTAAACCAACCCGAAGATCAAACCGTTGCGATCAATAGGACGAGAAAAGCAGCCACCGTCTAGTCTCCGCAATTGCCCAAGTGAAAAAATTATACATAGTCCATACATTGACTCAATATAGGATTGAGCATATATAGTTGATGTTTAAACTATATACAGCCTATATATAGACTATATATTCCCAATTCCATAATAATAATAATAATAATAATAATAATAATTATTATTATTATTATTGATAATAATAATATTAATAATAATAATTATTATTATTATTATTATTATTATATAATCATTATATATTATATAATATATTATTGTTATGATTAATAATAATAATAATAATAACATTATAATAATGTTGTAGAGTATATATAATTTTTGGAATTATCATTATATTATATCGAAGAGAATTGTATTATTATTATTTTTTATTATATAATTAATTTAATTATATAATTATTATATAATTAATTTAATTATATAATTATTATATAATTAATTTAATTATATAATTATTATTTTTAATTATATTTTATATAATTATAGTATTATTATATAATTATATAGTTATATGATCAATTATATAATAATAATAATAATTATTATTATTATATTATTATATCATTAATTATATAATAATAATAATAATAATAATAATAATAATAATTAGTATATAATTAATACATATTATATAATATATTATTATTATTATTAATAACTATAATAACATCATAACAATGTTATAGAGTATATATAATTTTTGGAATTATTATTACATTATATAAGAAAGAATTGAATTATTATTATTTTTGGCATCATTATATTATCTTGGATTTTTTTTTTCTATCGAACACACATAGACCATATATAAACTATATATGCCCAATTCTATATATAGCAGATATATAGACTATACAACATTTTTTTACTTGGGTGACGACGATAAACGCTCATTCGTAATATTTACAACATCCACACCCACCGCGAGTTCTCATCCCAACCCGTCGCTGCAACGTCGCCGTCGAACGTTTCATTTTATCAACAACGAAAACTTCGGGTAGCGAACGAACGAACGGCTCATAAACGTTTAAAATTATAGGTCCGGAGATACGTTAAGGACTCTTTGCCGTGGTACCGCCGCGGGGCGGGAATCCGACGAACGACGAACAACGCGCGGCACTGCGATACGCAGCAGCGGGGAGTTTCGTTGGGGGTTTCGTATTACGTGGCGCTTCCATTCGGGATTCGCGCCCGGGGTTTTCTTCGTCGTCGTTCGGTCAACGCAAAACCCGCGCTGGGACCGGGACAGTTGTCCCGTCCCGTGCTGGGTGCATCGATTAACGAGCTTCTTATCTCGTTCGGAAGAATTTTTATCGTTCGAGTTATGGCTCAAGTATCGGCACAAGTGCAAGCCTTACGAAGTTGCGCAGCTCGAACGGAAGCAAGAAATAAGCTGGAGAGAGAAAGAGAGAGAGAGAGAGAGAGAGAGAGAGAGAGAGAGAGAGAGAGAGAGAGGGAAAGAAACGCGCCGCATTATTTCTCTGTGTTCCCAAGTAAAAAAAATGATGTATAGCCTATGTATTAACTATATATGCAATTGAGCACATATAGTTTGTAGTAGTCGAGTATATTAACTGTATATGCAATTGAGCATATTCAATTTATATATAGGTAGTCTATATAGTCCAATTAAAAAAAAAATCCAAAAATAATAAGAACATGAAAGTCCCTTTGGTATAATATAATAATATATCCAAAAATTATATAAAGTGTCTTTACAATCTACAGTCGGAATTGGCAATATTAAGTCTATATGGGGCATTCCTGGGAATTTCGGCAACTTCAGACAGTTGGGTCAAAATTTTTGCCCCCCAATTTTTTCTATTAATATGTGTTGAAAATAAAGAGACACGTA
This sequence comes from Sussaba pulchella, assembly GCA_963971145.1. Classification (NCBI taxonomy): domain Eukaryota; kingdom Metazoa; phylum Arthropoda; class Insecta; order Hymenoptera; family Ichneumonidae; genus Sussaba; species Sussaba pulchella. The sequence continues at coordinate 4,421,554 of OZ020164.1, forward strand.
TTTCGGCGTTTTTTATTTTGAGCCCTCACTTTCGAAATACGGTCAAATGAAGTTTTTGAAGTATTGACCACATTCGATCATTCAAATCGATATATCTCAGCAACGGTTAGTGATAACTCGAAAAACCACGGGTCTTTTTTTTTCGTTTTTGAACGCTCTATACAATAAAAACATTTACGATTATGTTGCACAAATTCAACAATAAGTTATAAACTATTCAAAATTAAAAATGAAATAAATAAAAAAACGCACTTTTAATTTTTGAAATGTATTTTTTTTTAAATTCCTTGAACAAAAACGAAAATTTAGCCACCTTGAACTTTTTGGGCCGACGCTTCGTTCAGGAGTTATAGATTTTTTTGTCACAAAAAACCCGTAAATGTTTACCCGGTTGTTAAGAAAAAAAGCTATAACTTTCGAACGAAGCGTCGGCCCAAGTCCGGCCGAGTCTCAAAATTTTTGTTTTCGTTCAAGGAATTTGAAAAATAATAAATTTCAATAATTAAGGGTGCGTTTTCTTCATGCAATTTTTTACTAATAAAATACGTATATTTACCGGTTTTTTATGACAAAAAAAGCTATAACTTTCGAACGATACGTCGGCCCAAGTCGGGCCGCGTCTCAAAATTTTTCTTTTCGTCCAAGGAATTGAAAAAAAAAAACAATTTCAATAATTAAGGGTACTTTTTTTTTATGCAAATTTTTACTAATAAAATACGTAAATTTACGGGTTTTTCGTGACAAAAAAATTTATAACTCCCGAACGAAGCGTCGGCCCAAAAAGTTCAAGGTGGCTAAATTTTCGTTTTTGTTCAAGGAATTAAAAAAAAAATACATTTCAAAAATTAAAAGTGCGTTTTTTGTTTTATTTCATTTTTAATTTTGAATTGTTTATAACTTATTGTTGAATTTGTGCATCATAATCGTAAATGTTTTCATTGTAGAGAGCGTTCAAAAACGAAAAAAAAAGACCTGTGGTTTTTCGAGTTATCACTAACCGTTGCAGAGATATATCGATTCGAATGATCGAATGTGGTCAATACTTCAAAAACTTCATTTGACCGTATTTCAAAAGTGGAGGCTCAAAATAAAAAACGCCGAAATACGTGTCTCTTTATTTTCAACACATATTAATAGAAAAAATTGGGGGGCAAAAATTTTGACCCAACTGTCCGAAGTTGCCGAAATTCCCAGGAATACCCCATATATAAATTATATATATAAGCCAATTTGAAAAAATCTGCAAATAATAATGATATGTAAGTCCCTTTGATATAATATAATAATGTATCCAAAAATTATATATAGTCTCTCTATAACTTACATACCGATTATATATGGTCGGAATTGAGAATATTAAGTCTATATATGAATTATAAATAGTCTATATATGCCCAATTCAAGATATAGTTAATATCTAGACTATGTATAATTTTTTCACTTGGGTATCGAGGACTCCTTCTCCAACGTGGACTCACGGCCGGACTACCTTCGGAAAGATCCTAAGAGCGATCACGTTCTCGCTTCGGCTGACCAACGAAGCCCGCTCCGGAGCTCGAAGAGGGTCCCCGACGAACGAACGATAAAAACGGGGGAACGATACGAATCGCTGTACGCCGCGGTAGCGAACGAAGAGACCAAACCGGGGACCCGAAAGGGGGCAACGGCGATTAGCTTCGGGCTACCGGGACGCGCCGCGGATTCTACGGCGGTTCAACGCGCGTTTCGATCACGAATCGCGATGTTGAGTCGTGTAATTTTTGTCGAATCTCGTGTACGATCGGGAAAAATGCGTCATGGAAATTTTGTTGATTATTTTGACGGCACGGAGTGGCGTCGGAGAAATGTATATGTTGGCGGGGTATTTCTCTGTTTATCGAGTCAAAGATTTGTTTCGTTACGTTGGATGGAGGTTTTATAAATGTATGTAATTTTGTGTATTGAGGTTTAACGCCTCGTTACGAGCCGTGGATTGGTGAGGATTATCTTTGTAAATACGTAGCAACTGTATTTATAATCTATGTAGATGATGTGGAGAAGAATGTCTGTTGGTTTGTTGATTTGTAGAAGCCTACAGTTATATTCAGAAGAATGTCTGTTGGTTTGTTGATTTGTAGAAGCCTACAGTTATATTCGGAGCTTGATGAAACTTGGGCACACTTGGGGTTGAAAAGGGGAGGAAGGGCAATGTCTGCATGAGATTTTGAAAAATCACCATTATTCCTCTTATTCCACTCCTCGAAGTCCAATTGTGCTACTATTTGATAACATATAGCTCACTTTACGCTCGAAATGAGAGGAATCACTGTCTACGGGAGATTAGAAAAAAACTACCCCCTATCGACGACTTTTGTAGGTGATGTTGGCATGGCGTTAGTGTAGAAGCCGAGCGGAGGAATTAACACTAGGTTTCAAGGGCCTGTCATTTAGACCAGCTTAGGATTTCACGAGAGGAGTTGTAGACAACATTGCCACTACTTCGTAATATCTGTCACCAATTTTTATCATCAGAAAGATCCAAATGTATAGGTATAAAGTCAACAAAAATTGTTAGGAAGTAATACTATAATGCCTAGGGTTAACGAGGTGTGCAGGTTGATAATGACGATGGCCTGTCAAAGTATCGAAGATTGAAAAGAAATTGAAAATCCAATCCGAAATAGTCTATTACTATAAACCGTTTACCGCCACACTACCATATAATATCACGGTCGTCACACTGGGTGGATTCCACCCAATCAATATTCAAAAAATTATTGTGAACAAACTACCCGTCCGAAGTGGTTAAAAAAATTACAAAACATTCTTTGAACATTCTAGATGATGTACGAAAAGTTTATTCATAAGAAATCAAACGGCAACAAGTTGGAAGAAAATTCATCGAGAGATGAAAACGAACGAAAAAATCGACGATCGTCGTTTGATCGACGGGTGAATTCCATCTGGTAAGACGGTGAATGGTTAAGCCACAGCGTTAGGACCTTTGCAGCTCTGGACGTGATATCTCGCAGACTCATTTTGTCCGTTCATCAACAATTTTGACGAAAGATGTCTCTCGACCTAATTAGAACTTGCTATTCAACGCTTTTGACGAGATATCTCACCAACCGTTATTATTAGATTAGATTAGATTAGATATCAAATTTCGCCATCGATTCGATTCGTATGGCTCAATGGCTGAAGCAAAAAATTCCGACTTCTATCAACTATCCGAAGTTAATTATATTTCCGTTCTGCATGAAATGTTTCAAAACCCGGCGTTATGCATAGAGCAGCATTACAACATTACAAGATTCGAATTGCGAGATATCCCGTCGAAATTGTGAATTGATATGGATTTAATCGCGAGATATATTGTTAAAAATATAAATTTCTACGTATTAAGCCGCGGCAGGTCTCGTTAGGGAGATATCTTGTCTGGAGTTGCGAAGTAGTTAACGATTCCGCCAATCTTACTCTCATTCCAATCATCCCCTATCATTTAATAGAGAATATTTCATTTCATTAGAGAAAAATTCATTAAAAAAAGAAATAACATAAGAGGGAGAATTAAACAGATAATAAGAGAGAAAGAACATTCGAATCATCCCCTTTTGTTTAATACAGGGCCGAAATCAACAAATCAGGCTCTTGGTAAATATAATAATGAAACAATTTCGAAATCGCAAAAGTGTATTGTGTTTGATACTACTCTCAGTATCCCGAATGTGAATTAAAGGCGCTATCTTAGAGATACGCTTGAATCAGTCACGCTCCAATACCTGCTTTTTCCCTTCGCCGTATCGCAAAAACTCAAACGTGATGTGATTCTAAGACCACTACAGAATAAACGTAGATTTCTATTACCCGCTTCACCGTTTTTTTCCATCAATTCCGTTTCGTCATGTGACACATAATCGAAACCGCGATGCTAAAAACACGTCACAACCATGCCAAAAAGCATCGCCTGCAATTTCAGTTATTTCCACCTCAAAAGGAAAATATCCAGCATCCGCCTTTTCTCAGTATCCGTCGCACCGGTATAGAACAAATCAAAAGTTAAACCCCCCTCCCAATAATTATCGGCAAAAATAAATGATCGAAACCCAAAGCAATGTACCGAAGAAAAGTATAAAATGATCGCCGTGGGTTCATTACAAAAGCAAATGACGTTCGACGATCGTTAAAAGAATACGCGGTAGCAAAGAGATCGAAGTGGAACCGACTGCCGATGTGGTCGACTACAACGAGCGTGAGATTCGACGGATCAAGATATATATTTCGGATGAGAACGTCGGAAGGGAGATCGAAGATCGAAGCGAGAATGTATCGACGGAGAGAGAAAGAGAGAGAGAGAGAGAGAAAGAGCGAGTTTCGGGGCGACGATCGATATGTGTCGAGCGCGATCACACAAAAGTGACGCGAGTACAATATATATATATATATATATATATATTTATATGTGAATAACCGTGGACCGAGGGAGAGGCTGTGATGGTAGAGGGGCCCTCGCGTATGTTGGAACGACGGTCGTAAATTCGTGCGTGCGGTATCCCGCTGCGAAACTTGGATCTCGTGCGAAACTCCACGGCAAACGGTCGATCGTCGAACGCGCCCAGCCGGCCACGGCGCGACGAGATCGCGGTAGCTACATCGCCGAAAACGCGTTTTCTTTTTTTTTATTTTTTTTTATTTTTACGAGATGGGGTCCAGGGGTTGGGTCACGGGGAGGGGGCGAAAGGAGGCACGACGAACTGGTCCCCCTCCTCGGAGTTCGGTCCTTCCGCCGATTTCCCCACCGATCTCGCGCCCACCCGATCGCCGAAGAGAACCGCGCGTTCCCTGAAGGGTTGATAATTCGTCGATTAAATTGGAAACGACGGAGCTAATTGCGCCGCTCGCGTGTATTATTCATAGGATACGCGGTCGAATCTCGCACAAGCTTCCCGCGGTAATACCGCGCGGACCCGGCCGGGGTCTCGATCGTCGTCGATGGTATTCGCAGTTGGTTCGAACGCTCGTAACCTCGGTGACGATCGTGCGAGAGGTGGATGCGTGTTGTGGGATTTACACGCGTGTACGCAGTTTGGTGGGATTTTTTGGAAGAACGAACGTGAATAGGAGGAGAAGATGGGAATTTGGTAGATAGTGGAAGCGATTATTGTTATTTTTTGTGCAATGGGGACGAATCGATCGATCGATCTTTGATTGGATATTCTACATTCGATAATGTGGAAGCGGGATTTATTGAGAGCGGAATTACGACGGAAACTTCGAGTTGGGCGCGTTTAGTCGTGTACAGGGACGTCCACGGAAATTGCACGACTGTGGAAGCTGTAAAGTATGGAGTGTATGGATAAATGTTGTATGTAACGTTTGCAGGGTTTTGAAGGATGCGTTGTGTAATGTGTACTCTTTATTTATTGTTCGAGACGGTTTGAAGATTAAATTCCCGAAGGTTTTATAGGACAAGATACGGGGAAAATCCGGAAATCATAAATTTAAAATTCTATGTACAATCATTATTATTTATTGTTTTTCAATCATTAATCATCAAAATGTATGGGGCACTTCCCGGTGAGCTACAATCTTGAAATTTGGCACGGAAGAAGGTCTCTTAGTACGAGTTAAGGGGGAAATTCGAAAATCATAAATTTATAATTCTTTAAACTGTAATATAATATGAATAAAATATGAATAATCGAATAATATATTATAAATTATTATCATTCATTTATTGATTCATTGAATCCAAACCTATAGGGTACTTCCGGGTGACTCAAAACCACAACATTTGAGAGAGAGATGTGGTGTTATTCATTCTTTCGTCAATTATCACAAACAAATAAGATTCAAATTTATTAGATAAAATATAAAGTAACCACTTATTAAATTTCACGATAATCAAACGGTAGTCAACCCTCAGAGCGCTTTTGAGACTCACACTTGACCTAGCTCGTTTTATATCTAATTATTCTGAAAGAACCTGAAATTTTAACTGACAAATTCTGACCTGTATTAGCTGTAAAATTAATAACTAACGAATAATATCACTTAGTTTCTTGAAAATGTCATTCCCTTATCAAGTAAGAGATTCAACCTTATCACAAATTTCCCCACGACAACAAGATGTTAACGTGACAATGTTTTTGACATGACTGACTTCTAAACTCTCTTCTTTACCTTTAAGACTGCATCTGTAGCTTGATATTACGTTCTGTTACTATTTTTTGATGAAAAATGTAGCTTTTAATTTACAAAAACGACGTTGACCTTAATATCTCCTGAACGCCTCCACATTTCAAAAATCATACATACATAACTCATCGCTTAAAACCGTACAAATTTTTGTGCACATCATTTTTCCATGCGACGCATACTTCACAAGCTCCACAAGTTTGTAAGTTGCGTGGACCACCCGGTATATTAAGATATTGATGAATCAGCATCGGTTATCGGCAAATAATTTCTAATTGGACAGATTCGAACATTAAATCAGAAACCGCCAAGCCCCCCCACGAACATTCCACATCTCGGTGGTGTACGAATATATGGCGACTTCCTCAAATGCATTTTGTAGTAAACGTTACAGAACTCGCGCAGAACACAGCATGTAACTCAATTTACGAGCGAGATTTATTTATGAAGTTCTCAGAATTACCTATCGATCGATAGGCCAATTAAAAATAGTATGAGTTGTTGATTTAATTCCCGAGTTAACTTTCGCAATCAACGCCGTCGCAGTGCTGCCATAAGTCGACCTCGTTACCGATTCGAGCAGGTGTAAAACAATAATCAATTGCTGAGAATTATTAGCTCGTTCTAAAATCTTTATGATTTAAAAATCGACATTATCCCAAAATTCGCACGAAATTGCACGAAATCGGATTGAGCACACGCGTAAAAGTAAGAACAATGCTTGGAAAAATATTTCAAATGTTCCAAGAACATTTGATAATGTTTCTGCAAGAGCGAAAAACTCGTTGCTTGGAAAAAAATATCGTGAAAAAAAGAGGGAGTCGGAAACAGAGGCGAAGCGGAGATTTACAATAGCAGCGCATAATGAGTAAAATCATCAGCGGTTTCGCTTGACATAACGGAGCGAGTCGACTTCTTCGGGTCGTCCGGTGTTTGTCGAGCCAGGCGGCAGGAGTCCTAAGAACTGTGCTCACTCGTCCTACCATATTCCACGGAAACCGACGAAGCACACAAAGCCCAGAACTTTCAACGTATTCCGAACTTCGGCAATCTCGTCATTGTTCAGTATTGAATTGTCATATTTTTCTGAACTTTTGGGAATTCGTTTGAAGAGAAACGTACGGCTATGGTTTGCAGTCGAAAACGAGTAAGTCAATTTTAATCGAAAAATTTGGAAATTCGTTTGAAGAGAAACGGACGCCTATGGTTTGCATCCGAAGTCGAATGAGTCGATTTTTGTCCAAAAAAAATGAGACTAGTTTGAACTAGATATTTGTAATGTAGATTGTAAACACCGTTTTTGAACCCAAAGTGGTCGAGAAATTTCCATACAGGAATGAAAAAGCGAAATTAACCTCATCAAATGAATTCATTTCGTCGAAAAAACCGAATAAGTCCACAATTTTTCGTTAAAAAAAAAATAGGATTTTGTGTTATATTTTCTTGCAAGTTTAACTGAAACCTTTTTATCGTAAAAATAAAAGTAGTAGTAGTGGTAAAATATATTTGTTGACAATGAAATATATATTATTTGATCTTTCCTGGCCGAATACGTTATTATTATCGTTATTTCTATGTTATTACTATTATTATTATTATTGTTATTTACATATTGACCAAAGTGTATCGATTGCAGTCTTTTAGCCCTGGTTTTGTGGTGGTGGCTGATTCATATTTCCTTTACCTACTAAATTTACGAAAAAAAACTTTAAAAAATTTAAACCTCATTTGAATAAAAACAAAAAAATAAAAAACGACCGAAACAAAAAAAGCCACGTCGCCATTTCCCATTATTCTGTTATCCAAACAATGAAGGCAAAAAATAAATAAATAAATAAAACAATGAAAAATAAATATTTATCGATATCTTCATTTATCTGGCCACAAGAAAATTGTAATTTTTACTTCTTTTTGTTTCCTGGTGTTTTGGTTCTTGGTTGCCCCTCAATTCCGACCTTTGTCACCAATGAAATCGGACGTTACTCGGAAAATACTCGGAAACTCTTCGGCAGAAATTGAATAAATAAATAAAACAATCAAAAATAAATATTTATCGATATCTTCATTTATCTCGCCATAAAAAAATCGTGATTTTCACTTCTTTCTGTTTCCTGGTTGCCCCCCCCCCCCCCCCCCCCATAATTCCGACCTTTGTCAACTATGAAATCAGACGTTTCGTCGACCGGAGAGAAATGAAGCCGAAACCCGAGAGAAACGAAATGAAAATACTCGGAAAGTCTTCGTGCCAAGGCAGACGAGGCAACACACCGAGATCTCCGAGGCGTTTAATCAGCGGTTACTCTGGTGACGAGTGCCGCCCACGCAGCCACTTGACCTCTCGACGCCCCCGTATCGCCCAGTTAACCTTATAAACTCGACTAAACTCGAACTAACCCGGCACTACACGCTTTGGTCCACTGTCCTCCGGTCCGATCCCCGGCTCTGCATCACATACCCACTGATGTCCCATTCATCGCATTCCCTACTACTATTCTCACTCGCTCTCTCGGCTTTCCTTTCATCCACTGTCGCGCCTTTAAGGCTTACTCAACCTCGTACACGTTTCGTTCGGTCCACGAGCACCGAGTGACGATTCTCTTCGGAACCGTATTTCACGCTTTGCGTGCGATAGATTTAATATAAATATGAGATCTAAATATCACGCGGTGAATTATTTATTTGGGCGGGATGTTTTTTTGCATATGAGTGATTCCACCGATTCGAGTACCGAGTTGGAACGTTAGTGATCTTTTTGCAATTTTGAGAGATGAAATTCTCCAACGAGAAATTAATTCTAAATTTTTTTCAGATTTTTTTCTTGGTTATTTTTGCTGTAATTGTATGGACCACTCTGTGACTTTGTTAAATGGTTCAATTCATTCATTTATCGATTGGTTTTGATATGATAAAAATTAGTCTTGACCAAGTTTTATATATGAAAAAAGCTTAACTTTCCGAAAAAATAAGTACAAAAGCTTTTTTGGGCCTTAAAAAATTACTTAAAGTCGCGTTTGGAATATAGAAGTCGATATTTTTTGGCCAATGTATATTTAAAAAAGACAATTTTATATTTTCTCGAAAAGTTGAGTAAGTTTTGCATAACATATGCAGAAATAAAGTTCAAAATAAGTTCAATGAAGTTCAAGTTGAGGTTTCAGTTGTCTTTCCCAACATTTGTTATTATTGCACGAGTTATTACGGAAATCCCAACTTGATTACTACATATGTTACGTAGAATCTTCTCAGCTTTCCAAAAAAAATATTAAAATTTTTTTTTCAAATACACATTCTCCGGAAAACTAACTTTTATATTTCAAATGCGACTTTAAATAATTTCTCAAGACACAACATTATTTTCGTATTTTTTTTCAAAAAGTTCAGCCTTTTTCACATAGAAAACTTGGCCAAAACTGATTTTTTTTCATCAAAACACATTGAGAAATGTATTTTTTAAAATACACAGAGTGACCCATACAATAACACATTAAAAATAACCCAGGAAAAAATCCGAAAAAAAATTGATACTTCATTTCTCGATGAGAACTTTCATTCCTCAAAGTTACAAAAAGATCGTCGATATTAAATCCCAAACTCCGTATTTTTATTAATGGAATCGCGCATATATATTTTGTAACATTTATATATCCATGATTTTTTTTTCCAAAATTGACGTCGTAATCGCGTGATTTGTCCCGACTGCATATTTCACTCCCAAGTCGTTCGGCCGCACAACGCGCGACGCAACGAACAAAAATGATGCACGTGGTCGTGTTTGTACTCCTCCGTGAATTACGGCGGGCGTACGAAACACCGGTGAATATCTTCTCAGCGTGTACACGCCGTTGGCCCCCAAGCGTTATTCGCGCGTGCTATGCATCAGTAGGTGTACCGCGGTTACGAGCGAAGCCCCGTGCCCTGTCCAAACTCATTATTATCTTCCTCTCCCTGAGTTATGACGTTTTTATATTTATCGAACCCGAGGTCTCGCCCTTCTTCCTCGCGCTGTACGTTCTAGCATGATTCACGAGTTCCTCGCAACGCCGCTGCTCTTCGCGCGATTCTTCGGGGTCCGGGCAATTGGCGCGAAAGAACGTTCGAGAGCGTTCGTAATTCGCGCGGGAGCGGAGAGCAAAAAAAAAAAACGAGTGAATAATAACAATTGGGATGGAAACAGTTTTGAGTTTAAGCCAGCTTCCGATATTTTTCCCGGTGGAAAAAAATTCGAAATCTTGTTTGAAAGGCTGCCGGGGGGGATACGAAGCTTTTGTGTTGGTAATTTGTTTTTGCATTGTTGAAGTTATCGTGTTGGGTCGGAATAGGAGCCCATGGGATTATTAACGACAACGGGTTTGTTTTGGAGTAATATTTATTTGATCGATGGTAGGTTATTTTTATTCCAAATATTGCTACAATGGTGCGGTGTAGAACGAAGAATGATTCTTATTATCTTGATGAATTATAAATATGTAAGACAGGTAAGAGAGGAATAATAACTGCAAGGCGAGAATTATTGGTATTACTAATTTTCATTGAGAAGCAATTGGAAGAGCAATCCTGGAAATTTTGGATTGTTGTTGTTCTTAAATAAAGAAGCATGGACTTTTATTTGGAAAACAAAATGCAAATATAGGCCCAGATGGGCCTGTATTCTAGTGGGCCTCTCATAAGAAGAACCCGCCAGCCATGGAGAAGGTTCTCATCCAATAACGGGTCCTCCGGGGGGCAAATACGCCGTTCTTTTAGTTTTTTAATAACGAGGAAAATTCTGTATGTATATCATAGTTCATATTGTATTGAAATTAAAATCGTAAAACAAAACCCGTTCAACCAAAAGACATAATCAAAGATATTTGCTCTGTAGAATGTGAAGCAGGCGCCTGTGGGGGCATTTTTGCCCGAGGGGGATCCGTTAAAGGTTGAAGTGATACTCGTACTGAATTTTATGATGAGACACATCGCTTCAAACTACCTCGAACTTTTAATTTACTCACATTTCAGACCATTTTTCTCACCCCTTGATTAGATCTATACACAGAGATTCAAAAAAATGTTTATTTTTATCTTATTTTATAAGCAAATTACTTTATTATTATATTATGAAGAAATAAGAAAACTTTCGGCTGCATTTATATTAATTACCCGGAATTTTTATCACTTTCGGTGAAGTTGAAAAAATATATAGACAAGGTTTGCGATGACCCGTAAATGTAGATACGATTAAATTTGAGTTATTCTGTAATCTCGGCTCTGTGATTGCATCATGCTTAGATTCCTAGCCAAAATAGCCTTCATTCTCGCTCAGACACCTTAAGAAAAAAAATAACTCCAATTCCAGAGCCTAACTCAACTCATTTCCCCCACAATTATGGCAGAAATAAAAACATAAAAATCCGGGACGACTCCGTAATCTCCCTTGAAAAATTGCCCGAACCATTCACAAAAATTTCATTCGACTCGACTCGTGAATACATCACGAGTAATGCGGTTTCCGAAGAATCGAGTGACGACGCTGAGAGTGAAACCCATCACCGTCGCGGCATCCAGAAACGAAAAAAAAAAAAAGAAAAAAAAATAAACCAAACAACTCCGAGAAAGAACATCAACCAAAAAAAGTGTATGGCGGATCTTGAAATATGTATGATAAAATAAGAAAGTGAGTAAGAAGGGTGGGGAGAGAGGATTATATGTTTATGCATGCCGAGAAGGGCACTCGGTGTATTTTTCTTTGATACGTCCACGGTAAAATTTTCCAAACCCCCGACGTTAAACCAAGAAGCTTCGTGTCTGTCGGTGGCTTCTCGGATGAAATTTGAATAAAAGTATCGGCGCCCGGGTTTCAACCGTGAGGTGTCGTTTCTTCTGCCATTCCCCAATTCTCTAACTGGGGTTGGTGCGACAAGCCCGGCATTTGTCGCTACTCCGGCTCTTTACAACTGCTCGCGGTCTCATTAAATATGTATAGGCTCTCACGCCCGCACCCTGCCTGCGCGTCTTCAAACCGCAATGCGTTTCGCAAACCCTGTTCGCTACTGTACCAACCCACCATCCGCGATAATAGAACCTCGTGAATCATTACCCAGCTCGACATATGTCACGTGGTTTCGTTTTCACCGATTCCTCGCCGGATGTTTTCGAAACGAGTAAAAGTTTCTGATTTGGAAGTTCGCGATCGCGAGACAAAACTCGAATAGAGTCATTTGGGGTAACTGCGCGCAGCGGGTGAGTGTACGCTAGGGTGGATCTTGATAAGGGTATTCAGTCATTATTTTTTGAAAGTGCTCCTAAGCATCGGAAAAAAATATTATTCGTATAAATCTATTTTTAATTGGTATATCTACGTGTAAAGTTTTTTTACAAAGCGTTATTAATTCTTATATCACTTGCACCGCACGCGTACACTTACCCATCATCGATGCGTACACTTACCCGCAATACGGGGGCAAGTGAACGCAATCTGACTCAATCAAGTTATTGTTAATTTATAACAAATTGTGAAGGAATACTTTTTCTGTTTAACCGCCAAATCATAGTTGAATAAAGACCTAATCTAAACATTATAAATCAATTCCAATATATTTCATTACCATTGTTTAAAAAAGCTTGTCAGCCCTAAGTGCGCACACTTACCCCGAATGTCTCTAGCCATTGATGAAAAGAGAAATCAAACGGCAGAAAGAACGATTCGGAAATAAGAGCTTCGCGTTTTAACTTCGTTGTTTCAACACCGACAATCGTGAGTAAGTCGAACAAGATTCCCGAAGGTTATACACACCGTTTCCATTCCCTCGAATGGATATTAATTGCCCGCAAAGAAAAGCGAGAAGCGTTGGACTGCCACCCTGGGACAAATCCATTTTAAAGACTCTGCAGAGTCCTCGAGCGTCGTGATTCTTTATTAAGATGAAGCGCCGGGGCTGCGAAAGGTCGGGTGTGTGTCTATAGTCGAACCGTTGAAGAACGGTACGGTACGGTACGTAGAAACTTGCGTTTCTTCGCGGAACAAATGGCTCGCGAGTTATCACCCCGCGAATACGCGACCCTCTCCGTTTAAAAAATGTAAATTCGTTAATGCGAGCAGTCGGGGGATGTCGAGAAGAGAAAAAAAAGACGCGAAAAGAACCAAGGGCGAGAAGGAATTGGGGCGTAAAGGGGGGGGGGAAGCGCCGAGAGGGCTTGAGAAGGCGCGAAAATTTGTTCCAGCTCTTCTCGGGGGCAAGCATTACCACTCTCGCTATTACTAGTCTTACCCCGCGTCGACCCTATTACCTGCGACTATTATCCAATACAAAAAATCAAATAAAGTATGCTAAGTTACGCTCCGAAGGCTTTGGAGAGTGAATGGCCCTTCGAGGGGTTGTTGAAATGTTCTTTTTTTTTCTTTTCTTCCGTTCTTTTTTTTTTTTTTTTTCGTCGTGCTCGGAGTCGCGGTTCTCCCTGGACGGAAAAGCGGGGTCTCTTAAGGGTACGAGGACACTGGCGTGGGCTCTACCCGTCTTGTTTAGGGAGCTGTAGCTCTGTGAACTACTCGAATGAGCGTCGAATGAATTATACTGTAAAAAATATAAGAGTTCTAGGAACAATTGTCGATTGTTGTACGATCAAATTTGTATCTTCTTGGAAAATCCGTATGAATCAATCAAACTAGCTGTAAATAACCTGGCTAAGTATATAATTAGTATAGAATGAGTATAGAATTATTAAGAACTAATATAGAATTAATATAGAATTATTAAAAACTAATATAGAATTAGTATAGAGCTAGTACAGAATTAGTATAGAATTAGTATAGAATTACCATAGAATTAGTGTAGAGTTAGTATTAAATTAGTATAGAATTAGCATCGAATCAGTGTAGAGTTAGTATAGATTTAGTATAAAATTCTAGAATAGTATAGAATTTGAAGAATCTTAGTATGAAGTTAATACCTACGCTACGAATACGTTCTGCATTTGAAACTTTTTTTTAACCCAGCACCCCATTCGAGGGTCCTCCAAGCCCCAGATAATTTCACAAATAGCCTAGATCAGTACTTTTGTGTTAATCTAATTAAATGTAATTAATCCGCCTTTTTGACAAGAAAGAATTGATATTTCATTTAATCCAAGCACATCATCAATTTGTTCAGTACTTTATTGTATATTAAAAAAAAAACTCGTGTCAAAGCGATGACAATCACAGCTTTGGCACTGACTCAAATTGTCGGTATACGCAAGTTTCGGCGGCGCTGCGTCAAAAAACGAGGTCAACGATCTACATTACAAGAACCTGATTCGATCTCCATCATCGAAAAAATCGGCTTATTCGGTTTTGCCTCCAAACCACAGATATTTCTCAACGTACATGCAAAACAAATGAAAGATCAATTTTTTCATACGCTCACGATAAATTCCTGGTTCACTCCGGCGTGTCCAGATTGTTGCAGTGGAAATTTCCTTTCCGTCGATATATTCCTCACGCTTGTGGCAAAGAAACGAAACGCGCGAGGCCCGAGAAACGCTCGATAATCGTGAACGTTATCGAACGCGTGAGTTGCACAGTTCTTACATTGTTACACAAAAAACAAAGAACAAAAAAAAAACTCGAGCTATCCGATAAATGTGAACGTTGAAGTACACGCGACGTCGGTACGATGAAAATCGACACAAAAAGATATTAGTACCGTTTCTTATTATCTATGCGGAAAAGAACGGACGGGGGATCCAATCGCTCTTTAGACACGGTGTTAGATAGCATTTTTTTTCTTTCCACACCTCCTTCGTTTCGCTTTACTCCTTCGTCGTCACGCCTGTTTTGTCGGTAGCAGGAGACTTTTGGAAAAATTCTTGACAAGCTACGGATTGTTACGCAGTATTGCTGCTTGAATCAGTATCGTCGAGAACCCGACGACGTTAGATCTCTGTAGCATTATTTTTCTTTGTTTTACTACAATCGATAAATAAGTAGAGACTAATATTCACACGAGAAGAAGGAATATGAAGTCCATTTTTCAATATGTAACAAAAATATTTATTTTCGTTTTTGTGTGGTCTATTTTGGCCTTGGACTGACGTTTCTTGCAAGAGAAACGCATGATAGAGACGAAAAAAGCAGCAATACGCAGAGCTATCCCTCGACGATGGGCAGGAAGGTGTCCCTAACCTCGTTGTGATCTCTGGGGGGCCCAGAAGACCCCAGGGCCCCGTGTGACACTTACGTGAGTATTCAGAGGTGTGACCAGGATGTATTAATATCGTTATTTTGGATTTTTAGTGCTAATTTTAGAATTGAAATTGGAATATCCCATTTGAATAACATCGCATTTTTCGATTACTTGATTTTTAACTTGATTTCTTGATTAATTGATTTTGTTCTGAAGGTCTTGTCTCGGTTTTAAAGTATTACACTTCCCTAAAAGAACATGAATTCATCTAGGTCTATTGAAATTAAGAGGTCTGACCACCGAAAATGTTCGAAAAATACAAATATAACAAAATAAAAATTGAAATTACCGAAAAAATTGATTGTTATTCAAATGGTAATTTTCAATAACTGACTGGCACAAGTTAATAATATTGCCCAAGTCTGACATTTTACCCAGATTTCTTTTCATATACATAGAATCCTACTAAAAGTCACGAGCATTAAAAATCCAAAATGGCCATATTAAAAGCCACCCTAATAACCAAAGCCGAGAAGCTTCAACAAAAAAATTATCCCGCGACACGTGTGACGACTCGAAAGATCCAACCTGGTCCAGAGGCGGTCAAAAACGTCGGAGACTCGAAGTTCGTGCGCCCGATAGTTCCACGAAGATTTTAGCATTTCATCGTTCCAGAAAGCAAGAAACTTCGCGATGAGACGAAACAAGTGAAGATGCTTGGTCGCAGCCTCCAAAACCGCAGAACCCGGAGAAGCTGCATCGAACTTCTGACGAGTCTATTCGCACCGGGTGGTGTCTCCGGCGTCTCTTGGAATACAAAACGTGTGCTTCACCCGCGGCTTCGATTGTCGAGCTGGTTTTCGTCCAACCGATTCGTTCTCCCGGCCGCTGTTTTGAGAAATCTCGACGAGTTTCGTTAACGTCCGTTCTCTCTTCATCCCGCGGCTTCGCCGTTTCCGCGCGACGAACACCTATCGAGCCGCGTCTCAATCGATTTCACGAGAAGCCTCGGGTTAGGCCGATTTCTCGAGCGACTACGGATCTCGGAACGTTAAGATACGACAAACCCTCAACGAAACCGAAGAAAGAGAGATGGAAGGGAGAAGAAAAGGGAGGCTGTAGAACGATTCGAGGAGTGAACGTCGTCGGCTGGCGTTCGTTCGAAGGAGTCTTTGGATCGAAACTTTTTGTTATCGGGGGCCCCCGAGAGAACGCGAGCGAAGGCAACCGATCTTGGCACGCGCGATCCGATCCCCGAAAACACCGGGCGCGCACCTCGATCTTCAAAACCTCGAGACCGGGGGGAACGGGAGGAGATGATTCGCCGAGACGTTTGGGTTACGAGAGGTTCACTGCCAACATCAACGGCACAAGCGACACGGGGTATAAAGAAATCGTAGAAAAAAAAAAGAATCAGGTAGAGATGACGATGGAGAGAGAGAGAGAGAGAGAGAGAAAGCTTT
The DNA here is from genome assembly GCA_963971145.1 of Sussaba pulchella. NCBI lineage: Eukaryota > Metazoa > Arthropoda > Insecta > Hymenoptera > Ichneumonidae > Sussaba > Sussaba pulchella. The sequence continues at coordinate 4,438,334 of OZ020164.1, forward strand.
ATATCGATGCTTTGCGCGAGATGGTTGGGGAGGCGTTTGAAAAAAGTGGTCGAGCAACGAAGAAAATACTCGTGGCTTCCCCGCCCCCGCTTCCTTTTATCTTCTTCTGCTCTTCAACGCTGCCGATGTGATGCTGAGGATGCTGCTGTTGCTGTTCTTGCCGCTGCTCCGGCGCGCGAGCGCACTCCTCTACAACCGTTTTTCGATGTAATTAAGCCCGGCATTAAATCACTCTCGACGGGCCCCTCATTTGACGGGCGCTCGCGATCTCATCGGCGTGTCTTCTACTAATTAATAGATTTCGATCCGTTTTGCCCGTTGCGGTCTTGGTGGATGCGCGGGGATGGCGGAGAATGGGCTGAGAAAATTTCTCATCGCCGTCAATCATCCGCACGATAATGTTTAATATCCGTAGAAAAAGTAGTTGCGAACGATAACGATCCATCGGGAATTACTTCGTCGCGTTAATTATCCGAAGATACGAGTTTCGCTGTCGTTGGAAAGATATGCGGGCAGAGTCGTTGAAGGTTGTTTCTTCGTGCAATCGAAACGGTCACTGGATTGTACGAATTCGTAACTTGTCTTGGATAAGAAGCATCGCGGCGAGTAATTATCGATCATCCGTCCGTCGCAATTAACCGGGTTTGCATTGTTTCGTTGTACGGTCGTGGAAATGTAAACGACGATGGATTATTTGTCCTCGGAGCGATCCTGGACGATTCCCTACCAGCAACTCGGCTTTGTTTTGTCACGAGAACGAGGAGCTAGGGCTCTCGTTATAATGTATACTATAAGTTTGGAATCAAACAATGTATTAGGATAATATTTTGTTTATATAAATTTGTTAGACATTGAGATACATATATCAGCCTTGGAAATCTCTTTCATTTTTCTTCTGTTCGTATGTTCCATTTAGTTTCGTTATTCTTTCGTTTTAGAATTGCTTGTTCATGTTACCAAGCCCTACTATATCGTACGAGGCATACTCTCATAACAATGTTAGAGATTAGAGAAGTGCTCAGACAGTCGTGAACGCGCTTCGCACGTCTTTTTGCGACGAAAATCCAGCTGATATATTTCTCTTCGTATATTAAGTAATTGTACTATATTTTTGTTTGCTTCCTCGTGTCATTTCGAAAGAAATTTTCGGGAAAATATGCGTTTCTCAAAAAGTTGCGGTGAAATTGGTTCATCCTCCGTCATCACTAATCAATTCGGAAGTACGTTCTGAGGGGACATTAGAGTGATATGCTAGACTTACAATATCCCTTCAGACAGGTTATCCTGGTGATATGCTAGACTCACGATGTCCCCTTAAAGGGATTCGAGTGATATGTTGGACATACGGTGTTCCCGAAAAAGCGACATCCTAGTGCTAGACATCCTAGTGCTAGACTTACGATGCCCTCCTATAGAGGACGTCCAATTGATACGCTAGACTTACGAAGTCCCCTCAGAGGGTACATCCAAGTGATATGCTAGGCTCGCAACATCCCTGCAAAGGAAACATCCAAGTGATATTCTCGACTTACTATGTCCCCCCAGAAAGGACATCCGAGAGATACGCTGGACTTTCCATGTCCTTGCAAAAGCAACATCCAACTAATATGCTAGACCCACAATGTCCCCTCCTAAGAAACATCCAAGCCAAAACTATCAATCCTCGCGAATATTATCAATTTAAAACGCAAAAAGACGCGTGGCGGGATTTTCTCTATTTTGATAACATCGAAGAAACAATAGCAACGTTTGATCGAGTCAATTTTTCTTCAAGACGCGAATACGTTTAAAGAAGATGCAAAGACGTGGCGCACGGTATCCCGAAAGCCCGGAGCAAGTTGTATAATACGAAGAGAAGAAAGAGGAAGGGACAGAAGGTGCATCCGCGCCGGAGTTTCGGCAGGCTATAATCAATTCTGATTGCAGTCCGGGATCGCGGCGGCGGCGACGGCGGCAACGGCGGCGGCGGCGGTAGGAGCGCGCGATCCACTCTCCGATAGCCGAGAAAAAAGTCGGGGGCAACCCAACTACCGGGGGCCCGCGGCCCCCGACGATCTCGCGCTTGTTTCTCCTAACGTCCGCTTCCTTGCTCACTCACGTTTTTGATCCCATCTCTTACTCGACTCGCGCATTAAATTCCGGCACTGAAATAGGGTGCCAGCGCGAGCTTTTCGATTCGTCGGAAAAGATATTTGCAATTTTTTTTTTTCGGGGTAATATAGAGTGGCTGATAAATCTCTTTATGTTAAGAAAGTGGAAAAACATTTTACAAATTTTGGATAGTTTGCATTTTTTTTAAAACTTTGGTTGAAAGATTATCGATTTTTGTTTATTTTCGATGGATTTTGAATTTTTTTTTTTTGTATATTGATTTACTTGTATGGCTTGAGCCACATCAACGATGGTTTCTTGCGTCCGGAATGTAGGAACTTGATGATAAGACGTTTGTTGGGATTGTCCGACGCATGGGAATAACGTTGACCAGCCTCCCTATGGTCCATCGCTCGGAGAACTGTCGCCAAACACGCGCCTAAAATCTCGTTAGACGGAAACTAAATCCAAGGCATAATAATGGGGCTCTATCCAAATTCTGATTCTATTTGTATCTAGAACGATACAAATACATGCCTAGAAAGTCAACAGAAAATGAAAGCATGCAATAATAATGTCTACAATTTTTTGTCCTGAAATACAAACTAATTCAATTATTCATTCATCAACTTTTTTATTGTGTCTTGCTTTTAGAATCATCCTAACTAATTCGACAAAATAATTTGTATAACATAGCTCGTGAAAAAGACACAGAATATAAATTTAGAAACATCAGAAAGTCAACGCAATTCCCAATCGCTTCAACGTTCTCAACAGTTTCCTCCATCTCAAAACTCTCGCTATCAAATCCCATTCCATCCGACAAACCCCTATCAAAACCCCTGCATCATCCCATCAATTCCAAAACTCGCCTTTCTCCAGCCCAAACTAAAAACTCCCATTTCACCCATCAAACAATTTTCCATCAAGCAAAAAAAAACAACCGAGAAACAAAAATCCTGCACACGAACCAAATCGTCGGTCAAATCAAAACGAAGGCAGCATCCAGAAATAGCAGACAGCTGCAACGCCGCTCAGTCGAATGCACCCGCGCGATGGACTCTCCGCCTCGATTTGAAGAACGACGGAAGAATGCATCCTCGAAGAGCCTTCTTTCGCTCCTTGGTTTTTCTTATTTTCGCTCGTTTCTCCGTCGTACCTCGCCCGTTGGATTCAACCCGATGGTTGCGAATGCATCAGTCGCGAAGTGCGAGAGAGTGGAAGTAAGAACGAAACGGTTGGAAAGAACGAAACGGTTGAGAGCACGGCAAGAGCCAAGCAAAAGCGAGAGAGCCCGCAGGCCTTGATCCGCCGCGCGCGTTTGCTTCTTACGATCCCTTATATCCGCGCGTCCGGCCCCATTAGTAGTCGGCTGGCCCATCATTCAATAACGTTCTCGATGCTTGCTGCTGGTGCTGCTGATGTTGCTGCGGCTGCCTGGCTGCTGACCGATCCGGCCGCGGTTGTGACTGAGCTCCTACTCTTGTCCACGTTGAAGCTCTTCTCTCGTCAGTCGCGCTCGATCGTTTCGTTCTCTGTTACCTATACCGGGTGTCCGACGACGATCTATTTGACGACACTCGACTCTTCGTTCACGATTCTTCTTTGTGGGTACGAAAATTCGCCGCGTAAGGAAGATTCTTAGGTCTGCGGTTTGGGAGGCAAGAGCGAGGGAGTTTGGAAGAAGAGTTTTTGAGGGATGGAGATTTTACGTGGCGAAGGATTTATCACGGTGGATGAATTGATTTTGGGAATGATGATTGTTGGATTGAGATTTGTTTTTGGGGGTGTTCGAGGTTGCATTCGGTCAAATTTAAATAGTTTGTAACTTATGAATGAAGAAAACAGTGGCGGAGTTACTTTCTTTTGCCTACGAATGATAGACTTATCTGGTTTTGCCTACCGATGCGAAACAATTAATAATTAACATACATTAATAAATAATGGAATCTTATTTGAACTGATGTTCAAAATTGTAGAAGAATCACTGTCCATCTAATATTTCAAAAAACATTCCCCCTCCGTCTGAACGAAAACTTTTGACTGCGTATCGCCCAGGCAACGCCGAGTACTTTTGTTACTTGAAATATACAGAAGGACCTCACGTAGCCGAACTATATGGGAGACAATTCAGCTACGATCGGTAACCAATCTCGCTAGTCTCGACGTCATGATGACGTCTCTTGCGGGTTTCATATTTATATAATTTTTAATGCTCGTACATTATTTATTTGAAGCGTTTTGTGATGTTCACTGAGATACTTTAATAATAATTGCATTTTCTTTTCTGTGAGGCATTTAAAGAATATAATTAAACCACGGTGATTGCTGAAATATTCATAGTCATGCATAAATTAAATTGCCATTGGAATTATTCCTATAAAATTCGTATCTCATATTTCTTATCGATAATTACTACATCGTCCAAATTAATAGCCCTCGCCCTTTCAATAGGTGAGGTCCTGAACTCTCAGTAAATACCGCCAATTATCTGGCGCTAGTTCGGATGATTTCGAAGGCTCCAGCTTCAATCGAAAAGGTCCTGTACTCCAACTACACCGCAACCGATAATTTCTCGCAGTATCTTCAACGACGAAAATCGAAAGAAAATATTCCAGCGAAAAGCGCGAGAGGGCGAGAGAGGGGAGGGCGGGAATAAATTTCTGGTATGCGCGAAAAATAAAGAAGCTCGATGCGGTCTTGCGAGGAGAAGCTGAGGATCGACGATTCACGTCGTAACAATTACCCCGTACCGCCATTATCGAACCCTGAAACGTTTCGGGATATCTCCGATAAAACTACCCCGAGGCCCACCGTGTCGCCGTACGTTCTGCATACATTAATGCGTAACGAGGACGTTTTTCGTGAGCGCTCGCTAGCTCGCGTATTAACCGCGAAAAAAAAAATAAACCCACTCCCGGGGCTTCGAGATGTTCGGTCGCGAACGAAGAAAGGAGAGAAACGAGAGATGAGGATCGAGCGAACGGGACGAATGCCGGGTTATTAGGCCTCGTATACGTTTGAGTCATTAAAAACGATGCGATACAGCCGCGAGGGGGAACCGAGAGACACAGCCCCGATGGGCAATGATTAAAAAATTGATGCGTAACTTTTGGACACTGTCCACGTGTGGCCTGCCAAACTGACGGACGAGGTTTACAAACACATGATTTTTCGTCTTTCACGGCGACTGACCGGATGTGACACTGACGGCATTGAAACATTATTAGGATTGATTTAATTTAAATTTACATTTTTTTTTAAGAGTGATTTGATATCATTTTAAAAAGGGGGACCTATCAAGTCTCCTCGATAAGAGGCCCACCTGAACGCAGGCCTATCGAGACAGAGATATAACCTATGTTTGGATTTTTGGCTTTCCAGAAAGACGGCTTCGAGCCTTTATTTGAGAAAAAAAACGATTCTTCCTAGGCTAGCTCTAATTGGTCTTTAGATTGATTGTAAATGAAAATAACTGATGAAAATAATTTTTGGCTTGCAATTATTGTTTAAATCTTATTAGTCTTACACATTTATAATTTCATATGATTATAAGGATTATTTTTATTTTATACTGTTCCATTTGTGCAATTTTTAAAATGAAGAGAACTTCTCATTGTCTCAAAACCTGGTTCTGTGCCTTTAGCTACAAGTTATTGCACAATGGATTGTACTAATTTTCGACTTTATTCTATGGCTAATTCAAAAAAAAAGTATGTAACAGAAACGTTGGAGTAATCATAGCATATCTGTGGATACTGGGGCTTATGAAACAAGTGTATGGATTCTGAACAAAAATAATTTTCAAAATCCTTGAATCACAAATTGTTGAATATAGTTCATTAAGTAAAGATTATACGAATAATGTAACAGAAAATACAGTCACAAGTGAGTATTTAATCCACCTGTTTAAAAAAAAGTATAAATTTCAAACAAAAATAATCGTTGATTAAAATTGATAATTATAGTTATCCTATTATAATTCACAAATTATGTAACAAAAATTTAGAAATAACTATAGCCTATTTATTGCAACTTGGCTCATTGAAAAAGAGTTTACGAAATTCTGAACAAAGATAATTCAATATTGTATAAAAAACTCATCAACATAGTTGATTACATGATAGACGATACTAAACGGATAATTGCAATTGTGTTTTCATCAATTTGATCAAATTGATAAAAAAAATAATGAATATAGTACAGCTTGGAATAGAAGTGTAGTATAGTGTAGAAGTTCTTAGCTATTTTTAATGATTATATTAACCAAATGAAAAGTTCCATAAATAAAAAAGAATGTCCGCGTCGAATTGACGATACACGCTAATTGCCCATTAAGGCCCACTAATAGATCCATAGTTCCGTTGCGTCGTAAGAAAGAAAAAAAATGTTTCTAAACCAAGATATCATTGTTACATCAATGTATCATCCTGATTAAGAGCGCTTTGCGCTCTTAGTGCAGGGATAGTATGTCCACCAGTCCGGACGTCACTCTCCGGTCAGCTCGGACGCGTCTGCCTAGCGTAGTAGTATCTCCTAAAGCGTCGAAACAATTTTCTTCTATCTCGCAGGTCATTATTACAGCCATTAATTTTGCTCTTGTTGACGTTCACGCGGAGCGTCAGTTAGATTCCACGCAAACGTGGCCAATGTGCCGTACAGTGCGAAAGGTAGAAAGTAATGTAGCATATCCAATTAGCATTCAGTGTCGGAACTACCGGGGGGAGGAGGAGATAGGGAGAGGGACGTGGGTGAGAGAACTGATTGGGCCAAGAACGTGACGACGTAGGCGCCTACGTCTTCGTTCTTCGTCCAGGCAGATTGATTATTCTACAGTGCCAAAACATACGACGAAAAATCTCGCAGTACCAATTCAATCTTGGCCTCCGATATCAACTATCCGATCATCACCCGGGAGAAAATTCGCTTCAACGTGCATGAGTGTGTGATTGGTTTTTATTCTGAGCCTGGGTTTGCTCGGAGAATTATTTGAAGCAGACTGATAGCACGAAAAACCCGGATTTATAGATAATTTAAAGAGTTTTTAAGAATCGTCATATATAACCAATAAATAAAGAAGAATACATGAATATCGACGCTGCCAGGATGTTTTACTAGTATCATTGAACAACACACGCGAATGTTCATAAAGTTGGTCGAAATATATGAATTTAATAAGCATATCATTATATCATAATAATAATAGTTATTATTATTATATCATTATTATTATTATTATTTTAATATTATTATATTATTTGTATTATTATATTATTTTTTATTTTAATACTTATATTTATATGTAAATATTTTTTTATATCGTTTTTATTATATTCTGAATTTATATATTTATTTTGAATGTTTTCTTTTTTTTTAATTTTTTATTGAATATATGAATTTATTATTCCACTCAAAATAAGAACATATACGTCATACGTCGTACATATGCGTCATTTCTCTTAGAGAAATAACCTAAAGTCAGCAAAAAATTGTGAAAAAAGAATAGTAATGGTTTTTTCAAATTCTTTTCGTGTGATCATTAGATTGACTTCTCATAAATTTCAGCTGACTTTTATTAGTAAAATGTGAACGAATTCGAATATACATAAAAAGTCAGTAAAAATTGTTAGGAAGTGAAAACAATAATTTGAGGAGAAAAATAGCAAGGATCATTTCTATAACTTCAATTTATTCTATTTTATTAATCAACGTATCATTCTACTGATTTCGAAAACTACTTATGTAAGCAAAAATTGTTAGAAAGCCAACAATAGTTTCTGCAATACTTTTCGTAAAATCCAAAACCTGTAGTATCGTCGATTCTCATAAATCCAGCGTTCAAAATATATCCTCAATCCTAATGACAGAGAAATATTTAAATATCATTTTTTCAAACCGGAAAACATTAGGACCCCGACTATTTTCATCAATCTTTCGACGTCTCTGACGTTTTTTTGACGTCTTGTAAAACATTGTAGGCTTTTTTCTGTAACCCCTGCAATCTGAGAAGAAGACCCTTAGGAAAATTTTGGATTCCCGATTCGATTCAAAGTAGCTTTCTAAATAAATTCAAAGCGCGAGAGTTTAGAACCGGAAATGCGTTGTGAGATCGCCGGCTGTCAGCATTGTTCGCGTTCCTGGCTAAGTGGCAAGAGGGGGGGAGCACAGTGATATAGGACGAAACGACCGACGTATCTACTTGCTCCACGGGGCGGCAACAAGTGGCATTCGGCACGGTGCCGAACGTGTGCGCGAAACCAGCGTGATGCTTTCCGCCCTGTCACCTCTTCGATCATTGTCATATCCATGAAGGAGAGACATAGGAAGACCGAACTAAATTCATTGAATCTGAGCACTTTTCTGTCGGAAGTGCAGTAGTAAACGTACTGCCCAAGTAAAGCACTCGTGTGAAAAACCACGTGAAGATGGTTATTTCCGTTGTACAGTCACTGACAAAACATCAGTCAATCACACGCCAATATCGTCTAATGTGACTTCAATTTTTATTAAAAGTAGACGATTAATATATCTAAGTCCTAATTTAACATTACTTTGGCTATTTGTAAGGCCAAACATGTACGGCATGATCTAGAACTGTCAATTCACGATTCGCCGGTTTTAGACTAACTTTTTGCCCGATGATCCGTCCAGTAAGACTTCAATAGATGCTTATTCATCGAATCATCTCGTTGTCAATAACTGAATTGCGTTTAAACATACAGAACTAAAAAAGAAACTACTCAAAAACAACTACTACACTATGCACGAATAGCGAAACCAAAAAGGTCATACTCCTAGTATTCCTGCCAATATAAGCTTCCAGACAACCTCAAATCCACCAGAAATAAAAAATGCCATCACATTAAATGCCATTCCAGGACGCGGACCACCATTCCAGGATGCATCCAAGAACCAGCAAAATTCAAGGACACTCCCAGGACTTCAACGCCCACTTCACAGCTAATCAACTTATCTAACAAGATAAGTCGATCAATGTGCCATAAACAAATGCGATAGCTCTGATTACAAATGTGTCTCCTCATTGTTTTACTTTAGCCCCGTCGTCGTGCCTCTACTTCCCCTACGAAGGTGAGATGATTCGCGAAAAGCACGACAGCGGGTATATCGGAGCAGTCGCGTGGTCGTTTGCCGTTTCAAGCGACAGATCCCGATGTAAGCGAGAACAACGTACGATGCCGAGAGAGCGAGCGAGAGAGAGGGAGACACACACAGAACGGGAGACGCATGCACACACGCGGCTTGCGGATAATTGATAGCGGAATGCTAATAACCCGGACGAGCTAGGAATTATAATAGGTTTCTTGTTGGGTCTCGTGTCCTCGTACTGTCCCCGCCGTCGCCGGCGGCTTCTGACTTCGGTTCCGGCGCTATTGGCGTTTCTCGTGCTCTCCTTGCACCGCCGACAGTAACCGTCGTCGATAGTCGCGTTTCTCTCGAGTGCGCACCCGTTCGATCGTCGTTCGAACGCCGGTGCATCAACCCGGTGCGGTCTATCGGCGTATCGCGATTCGTTAATCCATGTCATCGGGAACGAGAGCCCCGATCGATTAATCCGTTCGTTCAGTCGCGACTTCGAACACTCCGACTGTCGGACATTGCCGCGAAATTGTACTGAGTCGGAGCAGAGGGATTTGTTTGTTTGTTGAATATGCGGTAATTGGGTTCAAACTTTTGGCGTAGGTATTGAGATAATGAAGAATTGTAATGCGTCGATTGTAATTAAAGCTTTGCGGTTGGTTATCTACTCTCAGCCAGCGAACCAAAGGCCTTTGCGGGGTAGACGACCGCAATGGGTTAATAATATTGTAATTAATACTGTAATTGCGGGGATAGGGAATTGATGATGGGACAGAGGGCCGGATGATGGCTCCTGGGCGGTGACATATACCGAAGAAATCATCGAAACCTTTTGGGAGTTTTGCGAATTAGAGAAATTCTGATAGAGAAATAATGCACGTGGACGAATTATGCGAAAATAATTCTTCGTTGGTTCAAAAAAATTGTGTTTCACGAAAATATAGAGTTCATATGTTATCCTTGTTATTTTATTTCCGTGACACCTGGTAGATATAATCTTTAATATATAGTGTAGATTTGATCTCGATTTGACCCATATAATATTCCAGATATGACCCATATATATACAGACGGGCCATATATAGAACATATGCCCAGTTCCATATGCGAAACATATATAGCCCATATATATAGAGTTTTTTAAAGCTGGGATGGGAGCTAATGACTCAACAAAGACGAACTTGGACAGAGATAAGCTCAGAAAACTATGAAACCCCTGAATCAACATAGACATTCAAATTCGCGAGCACTTGAAGCGTACTCTAAAGCACACTAGAACCTTAAGTGTCCAGACAACACAGAACGGACCGACAATTCCTGTATAGCATAAGCCTCCTATCATTTCATTCGTACAATTTCATGTTCTGATATTCAACCCAACGCACGCTAAGTTACACCTTGGCGATTTATGGGCCAACATTTTTGGCCCATTGCAGATCCCATGTTTTTTTAAATTTGCCCGTGACCTACCGTCATAAGCCTCGAATATTCTTTGTAGAGAAAACAAATACTCTTATCAGAATACGTCTTTTGGGGCGTTTTCAATAGCCACCATATGACAGGTTCTCGAAGAAATTCATGAGAATATTTTCTATGAGCTACTTAGAGGACCAACCAACTGTACCGTGATTTTTAGGGTGCGAACCGAAGTTTCGAATTAATTCGATGTCCCGACAGGTCGATAAATCGAATTAAAATGATCCTAAAATAAATGTTCCGAATCGGCATTGCTCCGACTGTCAATGTCCGGAAAGATAAAAATCCCGAAAACCTAATTATTGGCGGGACAACAATTTTACAGGCACCAATCGGCCGTCTGAATATCTCAATCTGCCGTACGCCGAGACGACAAGTATTGTCCTATTATTGTAGCATTTTCCCATATAAATATAGTCCAAACCTACTATACCATTCGCCAAATGTATCTATCTGCCGTCCGAACTGCTGTCATCTTCACGCGGTTGAACGACCTACGCCACTATACCTATAAATACGTGCTCGGGATTTTGATCTTAAGGGACATTGACGGTCACAACTACGCAGATTCGGAACATTTATTTTCGGAGAATTTTAATTCGATTCACCGACCTGTCGTAAGTTATTAAATCATCGGAATTTTAAACTGCACTCGATGTTGTAACTGCACACCGTAATTACACACAAAATCGCACTTCAAAATTACACCGGAATGCTTACTACTACAACTACTGCTAGTAATATTGAAAATGAATAACTTCATCACCATATAATCTGCATATAATCTATCAATGTTTATTTGTGCCTGTTGGAGTTTCGTCGTCGGCGAGTTGTCATGGACCCGTTTTGGAAAAAAAGTCAAACGTACCTGTAGCACGGAAATCCTTGCTGGGGCACGTGTAGATCCATCGGCATGGCCGGATGCCCGGTCGGATGATGACCGGAACCGAGTCCGTAATCACCGACAGCCGTCAAAGGGGGTTGCATCATGCCAGCCGCCGCGGCAGCGTGATGCCCGGCTATCATTGCGCCCCAATGAAAACCCGGTGCACCGCTCATCGACGGGGGATGCTCGGCGAGATCCGCAAGCCCGCGACCGGCCGCGGCTGCGGCAGCGGCAGCGGCTGCAGCCGCAGCGGGACCGCCGCCGGGGACCCCGCCGCCCCGGTGCATCAACCACCCCTCCACCACGAAGCCTCTTATCTGTACCGCACGGTTTAAATTAATTTTTCACACCACCCCCGCCCCCAAACACTGAACACTTGCACTTTCTTCAATTTAATTTTCGTTTTTACATCGTACGTAGAAATTGTAAGTTTGATTAGTATTTTTTTTTTACACCATATGTGTTAATATATGTGTTTGTGTATTTGTTGTATATATGGTAGTAGTAGGAGTAGTAGTAATCGAGAATGTGTTTATTGGCAATGCGTTGCAATAGTTTCCATTGAGATAGAATGTATTTATTTAGTTATTTATTTATTTTTTTATCAATTTTTGACGTAGCGTTTATGTATGTAGATATAAATTGTAATTCATATTGCGAATAGGCCATTGACCGAGGTCCTTCAACCCAATTGTTTCCATCGGGATGATTTTTATTCAATTATTGGTTTATTTATTTAGGTTATTTTCAAAAAAAATGTCCATCAAATCCGACGTGGACAGTCTATATAAATATATAGACACAAATTGCAATTTATATTGCCAATGAGCCATCTACCGAGGTCATTCAGCCTTATGTACGTATATATCTCTATATACAATTATATGTATTCATTCCGATTTGAGTAACGGAAGCGATTTGAATATTACGGAACCAAGCTGCGGAGAGTACACTTCAAATTCGTTTTTCTGGATCACTATCACGAAAACAAAACAAATCCTTTACAATGGCCTCACGATAATAACGTTATCGACGATATATAAACGCCGAGGAGGTGGACATTTTTGTAGAAGCTCATTAAACGTCGAACATCACAGTTCACACTTTCTCACGTCTTCACACACTGATCCACTATCATCCTCGTGTTTTTCCCCGACCTACGTCCAAGGATATGTTTGATTGTTTTCTTTTTTTGACACTACGCTCACTATCTCTATAACCTTCATCCATCCACAAACTCGTCCTTTTCTTCAGAATCCTCCTCGCCCCTTCTTCACCCAAAACGTACCCCTCAGTGTGTAGTATCAGCCGTTCGTACCCTTAACGTTGAACTTTCCCCCCTTCGATTCACTACATATTCCAAATTCCGCAACGTCTTTCAACCCCTCGTCAACTTTTTATTTATTTATCTTTATTCCAAAACTCCCCCCCCTTCAAATTTTATATATATATATATTTTTAATCCCTCCGTCCGATTAAATTCAAATCTAATCCACGCGTTGACACGCGGTCGCGTTCGCGAGATACACGCGCACGTCCGTTCGCGGGTGCGGATCGCGGCCGTAGTGTGTGGATGGTGGAGTCCACGAACGAAACGGAACAGGCGTGCACAGCGCAACGAACGAGAGAACGGCTCGTGCAGAGGATCTCGCGGAGAGCAGAGCGCGAGGGCGGTGGAGGGGGGGAGGCTCGCTCGCGGAGGGCGGGCGGCGGGAGTGAGAGAGAGCTAGAGAAGGGCGGGGGAGGAGCAGGCGGAGGTTCGCGGAGAGTAGCGCGCGCGCGTTCGCTCGGTCGCAGGACGGTTCTGAAGAGCGAAGGAGTCAACGGATGCAAGAGGAGGACGAGAGAGAGAGAGAGAGAGATCAGCCTGTCGGTACCATAGCGGAGGGAGGGAGCGACGTTACCGCGAGGGGAGGAGGCGAGGACCAAGTGGCGGAGGCGAGAGAGAAAGGGAGAGAGAGGGAGAGAAAGAGAGGGAGAGAAAGAGAGAGAGAGAGAGAGAAAGCGGGAGAGAGAGAAAGGGAGACAAACGTATGTGCAACGCGATAAAACCGGAGTCCACAATGATACGGGGGTCTACGAGATTATTATGAGGGGGGGCGGCCGACGTTACAGCGTCGGAAAGCAACAACACGAGCGAGGGCGATGCTAATGCCGGAGAGAGGCGCAGGTGCGCGCGGGGGTGTGCGAGCATAAGCTAGTTATCCCGGTTGCAACCAGCGGGAAAGGTGAAACGAGAGCGGCGACGAGAGGAATTGCGCCGATATAGAGGCGAACCCCCGCGGTACATCGACGGCGGGGTGGCGAATGCGCGGCGCGGCGCACCGGCGCAAGGAAACGCGACGAGTGGGAGAAGGATGCGGGGAAAGGACGGAAGTAGGCAGAAGCCTTCTCCACTGGTGGTAGCAGTAGGAGTATCGAAAGTACGGCACCGAGTTCTCGTGGACGGGAGCAAGAGCGGAGAACCAAACGGCAGCGGCGACGGCAGCAGCAGCAAGAGCGGAGGTTCAGCCACGGCCATGAGTGACGTCGCCGAGGTTGAGACGCGCGGAAGGAGTCGCGGGGGCGGGGCTTTACAACCCACTCGCGACCACGTGACTGAGGGCCGCGGATCTGAGGTTGTGGTGCGCGAGTCTCCTCCCCGCGGGATCCTCCGGCAGGGGGCAGGAGAGACACGAGAGACGGGAAAAGGAGACGCAGCATCCGCTCTGGACCAACGCCCCCCTCCCGGCGACTTTAGGCACGGTGCGGATGCGACTGACGTTGCACGGAGGCGCGCGGAGGTGTGGGAGAACGCGGTGCGATAACGGGCCGAAGCGTGACGGAGAGATCGACTTTCTTCGGAGATTTGCGAGGATGGTGGCGTGGTTGCGGGTATGGTTGGGGGAGGATCGAATAATGAGTCCTTTTTTTTGGGGAAAATTAGATTGAATTGGATTCTTGTAATTTATTGAGGGACCACGTAGCCCTGTGGGCGCTTAAAAACGAGAGTAATGTGGGAAATTGTTGTAGAGGTTGTGTGGGGATAAATGATTTCAATTGTTGATTCCTTATTTTTCTGTAAGTTTTCAACTGTTGAGAATATCTGTTTTTAATGTTGACGTTATTTCGATGTGTTTTTGAGACTATGCTTTCAGCGATGGCCGGCACGATAAATCAGTCAATTTTTCATATTTTTCATCTTTTTTCTAAATCCTTGAAAATTATGATTATATTGTCTGACGCGAGAGGTTTTTTGGATTTTTTTGATTAGACAATTTTTAATAAGGTATCAAACAGAATATCTTCATTTTTTATTGCATACAAAGGTTTGAAATACTGAGACTTTTTCATTGGAAGAAAAATTCCCTTTGACAGACTATAACTACTTTATTATTTTCATAGAATTCCTCTTTTATTTTTAGTAATCGAATAATTTTTGGTAAAGTTATCGTGTCGACAATGGTCGACCACTAGTAGCCCATTAATACCCATCGAAAATAATGTTAATATAAAAAAAAAAAATTTCCGGTTAACAAGTTAGTGAATGATGTGAAATCATTAATTCAATTTTCTCCACCTTATAACCATTATAATAATTTCTAAAATTCACTCAATTTCCAAAAAAAAAAAAATATCATGCAAAAGCAAACATAAGTTTATTTCTACCGAGTAATTGAATAAAAAATTAATAAAAAGCGAGTTTAATTCAATTAGTATGTTTTTTTCGTTTCCATTTTAATTTTTTGAATTCCAGATGGTCGGCGTCGCATTTGTCCAGTAAAATTGGATACAATAATAATAAATGGAACGAAGTGACGGACTATTAGTCCAGTAGGAGTTCCGACGTGACGTATGGACGGGAGAATTCCCCAGACACACCCTCGTACAATTCAACCCCCAGTTTCACTTCTGTAACCACGACACAGCGTTCTTGCCGGCGCAGACTCCGAACACTTGTTGAGTCGCCGAATCGAGCGTGTTCATACGCAGCTCGATCATCGTGCGGGAGAACGAAGATATAAGGTTTCCATAGTACGGATTCCGACATCAGCGAGGCAATCATCAATCTGTTCTTTACTTTTACCTCTTAGGGGGAAGAACGAGCATCCGTTTCACCTCCTCCACCTCATTGTTTTGAGATTTTGAGGGGAGGTAAGGTTAATTCGATATAAAAAAAGCATATTTTCGATAATTTTTTTTTTGACGACACAGTTAA
>OZ020164.1:4454282-4490243 GCA_963971145.1 Sussaba pulchella
AATTTTTTTGATTTTTTCATATAATACTTTTAATAACGTCAAATTCAACACTTCTTGGAGAACGTCGGGAGAATATAAATTACGAGTAAAAAAAAAAATGACCATCATTCTTGCAATTTAATTTCGCTGCTCATCATTAAAATTTATCGTCAAGTTCGGGCAATTCGTGAAATTAAACGTAATATTTCGTCTTCGGGATAAATCGGCGAGAACTTCAGGTCGAAGAATGTTGTCGCGGTCAGCATTCTCCTTGTCCCCAACATTCACTTCCATTGACGCGGATGGATATTCCTTTCCTACTTCGAAGTCGTCTTGTGCTGGTGCTGTATATGTTACACCAGTCGGCGTAGCTATCGGTGTGATCGATGACGACGTGCTCGGTGTTTCCGGTATTATCGTTTTATTTATATGATGACTCAGTTTTTTTCGGAAGTGAGCGGATTGATCAATATAGCCCTCAGCGGTGGTCGTAGACTTCCATTTTCCAGCACGTTTTAACGTTAATATATCCATTCCGGAATCAGCCAGCATAGTTGCCGAGCTGCGGCGAAACGAATGCCCTGTATATTTTTCAGGTTCCGGCAACTCGAGATATGTAGCGATGATTTTCGGCATGCTGCCAAAAGTATTGATTCCAATGACTTGGTCTGAGCATTTCCCGTTGTGGTATCTCAAAAAAAATCTCGACGTGGATACTGACTTCGGTCGTAACACAGCGTAGCGTTTATAAATTTTGTAAAATTCATCCGCTATTTCGAACGTTTTTTCCGTACCGGTTTTTGTTTTCGGTATTCGTATTATGACGGTGTGACCATTATCTACCAGGTCATTCATTCTCAAATTTGTAAGCTCTTCCCTCCTGCACAATCCAGCGATTCCGATTATTAAGGCAGTCTATAACATAAGAAACGATAGCACAGGTATTGTTACTATGGATTTTTAGGTCAACGAGATAATCATTTATTGATTAATAAAATTACCTTTATCGCCAAGTATTCTCTGTCAGGAGCTTTAAACAGGAACGAATGGATGTCCTCGGGTGTCAAGACGCTTGACTTCTTGGGCTGATAATTTTTCGATTTTCGTTTTAAAAACTGAACCAGCTCAAAGTAATCGTGAATGTTTATGCTGTGCTTCAGGTTAATTATGCTTTTAAGCATCGAGTAGGTTGACCACAGGGTACTTGGTGCATGGTTTTCTGACAAATATTTGAAATACGCCAGCATCACCGTTTTGGATATGGACTTGATTTTGTGTTGCCTGCGCCAATCCTCGAATTGGTTATAGACTTTCCAATATTTGTCTTTCGATATCGTTGGCAGTGTATCAAAGGCTGCAGTGTTAGCTGCTTCGCGGATTTCCGGCGGAAGTGATTCATCTCCATCACTCGATTCCACATCACGCATTTTTTATTTTATTTTATGTTTAATTTCCACTTAAAATCAAAATATGTTCGCGGGAGATGACAGATCAGACTTTTCTGTTGTGTTATATTACTTAGCAACGAAGAGGTGAGGATCTGCAATCTTTCGACATCACTATACCTATATATATCCGTAGACTCAAGCGTGGGTTAAAAGTACGAAGCGTGCGTTTTTGATCACTTTTCCCACGCTGTGAAGTTAGTTCCAGTGGGTAATAGAAACAGTGGGAAATCTCGTATTTTCCACACGCAAAAGAGACAAGAAAAGTAGCGATTTTCACGCACGTGTAAAGAAAAAAAGTTTTTATTGCGGTGCCCCTCATTACCTACTCATCACTGGATTATCTGAGATCAAAAAACCAAAATGATTTTATTAGGTGATAAATTTCTGCAGGTAATCACGTCCAGTATTTTTTTTAATTGATTTTTCGAATTTTTACAGCACTTAGAAGTCGAAATATTGATTTTGCATTTGAAAAGTTGAAAATGTTGCCATTTCAAAATACGTTAAAATTTAAAAAAAAAAGTTTGACACCTTCTACTATAAAGTATATAAAAGTTACATATATAGTTTACATAATTATCGTCTTATACTTATACTTATCGTCTCTCCCTCGTTTTCGACCAGCTAATACAGACTATTTTCATGTATTAGTTACGCTCAAGGCTGGAACGAATCGTCGTCTCTTGAAGAAACAAAAAACCGACCAAGAGCGTATTGGGGACGTATGAAAAATGGTTCCACAGTCATTTTCACTAATTCTGAAGAAAAGTTATTCCTCAATTTTTTTATAAACTATTTTAGCTACAGTGCTTGGTACAATTTTGATTGGTTGTACTTAGTGTAGTTGTATTGTCGTAGTAAACTAAATGTAAAAGCTACATTTAAAAATTTTTTTCAGATTTTTCGCAGCGGTTATTCAGATATTAGCGCGAGAGGGAGGGAGCACCCTGATAATGGCTTTGAAAAGAAATATCTCCTGACTAAAAGGGTCCAAATGTAAAGACCCTGAAACATCATTTGTTGCCATTTAGAAGACTGATACAAAGACACCCCACTCGATGGGGTAAGTAAAAAAATGTCGAGAATCCTTTTCAATTTGTGGGAGGAGGTTAAGAAATTTGTTTTTGTTATCAAAAGTAATATTACAATTATAATTTCTGTTTTGGAGGAATCAATCTGCGTCTGCATACTAAATTTAATCTAAATAGGTGAACAAATGAGAAAATAGCAGGACTTTGACTCACAAATAGACGAAAGAACGGCCTGTTTATAATCTATAAGGATTTCCACCCAAACACCACCCAACCCTAAAAATCATATCAAATTCGAACCTGAAACAAATTCTCGACTACTCATTGTCAAATAATAAAACAAACCATTGTAAAAATCTTCATCAAGATCGTATCGTTAAATAATTTCGACGAGTTTCCTCATTTCCTTTTCACAGTTTCCCACAGGGCCCATAAAACAACGGTGCAATAAAAAATTTAATCAAAATGCTCTCTCGGTAATTTACAACCGGCAGTGGGACACAAAGTTCTTCTGGCTTTTATTCCTTCTTTCGCTGGCACCCTTTTTTTTCGGCCAAGGGTGAAACGAAGGTGTACTCTTTGCTCACTTGAGTGTGCTTCGAAAGGGTTAGACGGAGTTAAGCTACAAGAAAAGCTGGAAGGGGTGCACAATAAAAAACGACAATTTTGCAAGAGCCGCTGCTGTTGCTCCCGAAAATTATCGCGACCCTTTCATGAGTCGTTGAGTCGTCTCAACCCGTTGGGCTTCTCGTCGCGTTGATTTCTCATGACCCCAACTCTCACATCTGGACCTCGCAACCCTGTTTCGCAAAAAAAAACCACTCCTCATCCTAATTCGCTAATTTGCCGTCGACTTTGTGTAAACTTTCGAGATCGCGTGCGCTCGTATATCACAAATTAGGGCGTTGAAGTTCGGCCATTAGATTCTCCTTCTCCGATTCGTACGCGATGTCTATCGCACAGGTTGCAGCTTGAGAGAGCAAACTACTGTGGAATTTTGAAAAGAAAAAGAATTTTTGGTTTTATTATTACATGTTTCCGAAGATAAATTTATGGCGAATGGATTATTGATTTATTATGTTCAGGATTTAATTTTTTGATTTTAAAATAATTGAGAATGAAAACTTTAACGTGTTGTTCTTGGAGTGACGTTTTTTAACTTCGTTGACAGTAAATCGAAGACACTATGCTTTTGATTAATATGATGAAGGTTCGTTTTCGTTTAGAAAACTCGTCTCTATAGAACTTAGTAAGTTTTTTTTGTAAGGCTGACTTCAGTTTTTATCCACGGTTGAAGGACTTGAAAAACATTCAAATCAGACAAAAAAAATTTGAAAGGTCCGCCATATTGTTATTTCTCTAGCTAACAAATTTTCGCTGGGTGGTGATATAGCCACTGATACGAAGATCATGAATCTTCTTTATTTTTCAATTTTGAACGAACCGTATGGACCCAGTACTGTTAACCAGTCGAGAAAATTCGTTCCATCAGGGCTAACTTCTAAGGGCGGGTTAGAGGAAAGTGGAAGACGAAATTATCATGAATGAATTTTCTTATCTTGAACTTATTATCCCGAAACTGTGCCAAATATTTCAGCAAGATCCCCTGTCAACTTTCTTCTTTCAACCCTCATCCCACCAATTTCTCGATCAAGCACCATACCAGGAGTCAATTTGACCGTGCACAAACTTTGACTGTCCGCCATTTTGAATTGACCCGTGCGATCGGGTCGAAAAAATTCTCAAACATACTTTCAACATTCTTTAATCAGTCCACATCAATAAAAAGTCCGATATAAATTACACCCACGCATCAAAAAATTCCTAAAACAAAAAACTTTTTCGAAAAAAAAGTTTACAAAAAAAACATGACTGGATCGAACAAATTCTCAAACATACTTTGCACATTATTCAATTACTCCATATCAATAAAAAGTCCGATATCAATTACACACACGCATAAAAAAATTCCTAAAACAAAAACCTTCTCCGAAAAAAAAATTTACAAAAAAAAACATAACTGAATCGAAATGACCATTATATGATGTAAGAGTTGAGAAAAATTCGCAAACATACCTTCACGTTTTATCTTGTCACCCTGGCACGTTCCCTAAACGCCTATCCAACGAAAACTCGCAGCTGCATCTTCGTTATTCATATCAAAACCCCGACGATGGTCATCATTGCCGCAAAATACGATTGTTACGGTACGAACCAAAGGACTTCACGAGTGCCCCAAGAAAAAATGGCCCATGATGGAGAATCGAGAAAACCTTAAGTGGAATCGCCGACAATAATAATTCGGCGCATCGTGTTCTGGGCCATTGGTTGTTGACTGCATCGCCGGGTCTCCGAACGATCGACGGTACAGGTGTGAGTCGTAATAACACACCTGGATTGCCCTTCGACCTTTCACGGCAACGAAGATACCGGGATGCCGACTTCACTCAAGCCGACGGTACAATCGAGTCTCGCCGTGGAATATACCACCGCCAATCATCGTCTCCAGCATGTATCAATCGCCCCGGTAGAATCATTATCTCTCCCCCCCCCCTTGATGGAACGATCGGCATCGGTGCTGAGCAGAAGACCGCTGTGTAGATCGTACAGGAAGTACTCACGACGAAAATACAGTACGGTTTCGGACAACCATACGTCTCAAGGCATGTGGAGAAGGTATTAGGATAATCCATTGGAATGGTTATACAGGGTGGCGCGAGTTGTACTTTTTTTAAATTGAAATGAAACACGATTAACGTTTGAAAACCTCCAATTTTTTTTACTTATCGACGTGAGAAGATTGATATTATACGGTTTTGGTAAGGGTATTGAAGACAAATGTTGTCCTTTATGGTGGATACAGTGGAGAAGAGCCTCTTTTCGAAGTTTTAGTGCAGTCTTT
This sequence comes from Sussaba pulchella, assembly GCA_963971145.1. Taxonomy (NCBI): domain Eukaryota; kingdom Metazoa; phylum Arthropoda; class Insecta; order Hymenoptera; family Ichneumonidae; genus Sussaba; species Sussaba pulchella. Next base: position 4,459,643 of record OZ020164.1, read on the forward strand.
CAAGCATGGCGCTGGAGATATTGACAATTTGAGTACGAATATCGTCTCGCAGGATGTTCCAGGGACGATAGTTGTGAAAGGGGGGACTTCGGCTAGTCCCATAGGAAAAAAATCGTTGGGGGATGTAGATCAAGAGAGTGTGCAGGCCAGTTGAGGACCACCCTCGGAGAGGTGAAGTCGCCCATGTTTTCCTGTGGGGGCGCCCGAAATTCCTTCGCTTAGAACGATCGTCCCCAGACTCTGGACATCCTCCGGGACTATATTCGGGATAAAATTGTCAATATCCTCGCCACCATGCTTGAAAAAGGGCACGAAAACTTCGGATATAGGATTCTCCAGTTTATGGATCATGGAAAACATCATTTGTCCAACACTCTTTCCAAAACCGTATAATATCAAATTTCCCATTTTCTGTGATAGATAAAAAAAATATAGTCAAATATTTCCCACATTAAGGGTGTTTTATTTTCATTCGAAAGAAAGACAGAGAAATAACGTAAATACAAGTGAGACGCGCCACCCTGTATAATCACCAAAACTAACGAACAACAGTTTTTCTTCGAAAAAGTAATTTATTCCAGTAATTGCCAAAAATACATAGTAGAGATATGTCGGGATGAAACGTCGCATTATCAAATCTATCCTGTAAAGTTAGTTAGTAAGAAAAATTCATTAGGTTGATTAACGTAATGCTGTCGATTTGATCGTTAGACAGGCGGATGATGATGATGATGATGACATATTGATTTGGCGAACGGATGACGCATTATTCGATGGAACAATAAACTTGCGGATTTACCCTCACAATCTGGGAATCATTGATACATCGATCGAATCGAATTTACGTCAAGTTACATCGAGGTGCAGCACTTGAGCAAGTATATCTCTCGTAGGCCTGTATCGGAGTAATTACGAAACATTTTTTATATTTATCCATGCTCGAATCTTTCGTATTGTCGATGCAGTTATTTTTTGTTTCCATTATTTTCTCAATCAACGCCGCATACGCGCATAATTTACGGCCGCAGTACTAATAATGTTAAAAATGTTTGACCCTGTTTCGCTGCAATTCGTTGTTGCAAGCCAACGCACTTCAAGTTCGCGTATTTTTTTTTTTTTTTTTTTTTTAATTTTTTTTTTTCGTGTGTCTTTGTTTTCACGCCATCGTAAAATAACATTAGCCGTAGTTGCATGCAAAGCTAAAGACTAAGAAAGAAAAAAAATTCCACGAAGGCAACACGATACAATTAAGCTAAATTGCTTATTAGATAATGTCGATACATACGCAGGCATGAAACGCTAGATTGCTCGATCGATACTGCAGAGAAAAATCATTAAACCTTTAACATACTGGCTCCGACGACCATACAATATATGCCGATGAAAACAAATTCACTATCTCTACAGATACATCATAATCTTTTTTTTTTTTTCTTTTCCTCTTTTTCGACATTTTCTGCAGGATCGATATAATTATATAAGGACCGTCCCCGATCACGTTACAGATGTAAAAAAAAAAAATTCGCATGCCAAATATACGTAATTTCAGCCAAGAGCTTTTCGCATAATTTCAAATCAGCCAATTACAAGCCTGTTGCAAACCACAATTTTTCTCGAAGAATATTCTTGACGATTCACAACGTCATATCGTCATGATATTACTCAATGTATCAAAACTTACGTTATGGGTACGATATAGATATATTTTTTTTTATCAGGTACTTTTTACACATCATCATGATTAAATAAAGACAGGTGCGAGCGATTTGCCTGTGTTTTACTTTCGACCCCAGTGACATTGAATTAAAATGTTTGATGTCAAAACGTAAAAAATCAAGAATCTTTATCATGCCCGACTTTGTTGTATTACGCATGATAATGCTTACGCGGTATATGGGAATATGTTTACGATTAAACGTTACGATTCAACAGCGCGCGCGCGAACGCTGCTGCTGCGATCGGAGTCGGAATACTCTTGAAAATACGTTCGAGCTTGCAGTCAATAATCGTCCTGAAGCTCGTTGATCTAAACTACTTAAGAGGCACTGTTCAAGCTCTCGTATTTATCGCGGATGATCCAATGAATCGTCATTCGATCGTTCAATGTTTTTTTTTTCTATTCAAGTGATAAGTACTCGATCTTTGTAAATAAATCATCCGCTACAGAAGCTCCCGCTGGAGCTTCGCAGAACCATAGGCACGGTTCTGTTTTATGACTCTACAGTCTTGTGCATTTTTTTCTATCGGCCATTCTCTAGGTTTTCTCATGCATTTAATCGCGATTATATCCAACCGATTTATCGGAAAAATAATTGAACAATAAAATTCACACGCTTTTAAGCACACGCGATATGCGAATACAGCCGTGAAATTCAAAAGACTTTATTGATTCGATCTTGTTTTCTTTTTTTTTTTTTTTTCAATGTCGTCGATTGAAAATTATTTCGCAAGGCACATTTTTATTTATTTTTTTTTTTTTCATTGATCTCGTGATATCGCACGCAGTAACCATATATCTCGGTAAACGCGAGAACGGGGTCGACTTTCCTGCAAAATGACTAGTTTTCTAATTGATGAGGTGCAAACAAAATTGCGATAAATGAATTTACGTAGTTTCAACAAAATCGTCGAGTCAACAAAACGATAAACAAGTTCGAAAAAAAAAAAATAAATCGTACGATTTTCGCTACGTGAAAACAAAAATGAATTATTCAAAGCTGTTCCAGAGAAACTGATAACAATTAACTCGGCACCACGAACAAATTGGATTAATTCTCTTCACGGAAGTATTAAAAAAAAAATAAAAAAATAATAATAAATTAAGTAAAACATAAAAAACAATTATAAAACGGATGGTTACCGCGCATTTACGAGTCGCGACGTCGACGACTACGTCGAGCATCTTAGTTCCACGACTGTACACGTTTATTATGACGAAGCATAAAATATATCTCCAACAATCGCATATATAAATATTATATATAATATATAAACTCTACGCGAGAGTATTCAACGTTTCGTTGCCATCCCTCGCTCTAGAGTCGACTATTTTCTAGAACGCATGCAACGTAATATAAAAAACTCTGTTATGTTTTTTTTTTTTTTTTTTAACAAAAAATAGTAATAATCTCGACGTGATGACGTCGTTTGATTTGAATTTTAATATTTACAATTACGAGTCTACGTCAAATCGATGGAGCTCGGTTTTTTATCGAGGATCTTTTGCAGATTCTTTCGATTATCCGTTTCCTTATACAGGGTGTGTCACAAAATTCGTTAAATTCGTAATATATATTTTTTTAAGGACTGCTAGTGCAGCGTGTTCAAACCAGTTGGGTGAGGTGGAGGAGTCGCCTTTAGCTTTACGGCGAACCAACGGTCAGTCGATGCGGAGCAGTTTTTAACCGTTTGAGTCCTAGGGGACATTGAAAAAACACTGTGGAAGAATCCCAAAAAACGCAATCGCGATTTTTCTAAATTATCCTGGGTTTTCTCGACATAAAATCTAAACAGCGCGATCGCACTGCTTTCGACTCAAACGGTTAAGCCGCACTGTATATAATATATATGATATATACTGAAACCTCGATTATCCAGTCGCGACGGCGGACTCTACGTAGATAATTACGAAATCGTAAAAATCTTCTCCCTGCGGGCTTCAAGCAAGCTCGACTCCAAGTAGGGCTGTGATCTCTGGGGTAGAAGGGGGGAAGGCGCTGCCAATACGTTGTTGCCAGGGAAAATAAATGCAAGCTGGAGACAATCATACGCATATACGCTCCTCAACTTCTCCCATGAATTCCGGGAACGCTCCACTTCAAAGCGTGACCGAGCTCGGGCTCTGGATAATCGAGGTTTCACTGTATATCATATACGTTGTAGCTTAAAAACCCCTCTACCTCACCCAACCTGTTTGAACCTGTTTAAACCTGTTTAAACCTGTTTGAACCTGTTCAAACCTGTTCAAACCTGTTCAAACCTGTTTGAACCTCTTTAAACCTGTTTGAACCTGTTTAAACCTGTTTGAACCTGTTTGAACCTGTTTGAACAGCGTCCAGCAGGGAAGCAGCAAAAAATATATATAATTCATGACTTTTGGGACACCCTGTATACCGACGGAAGGTCAGAAGACTAATTTCTTTGACCACGGACGAGACCATAGGCTTCAATGGGATTTATAAAAGACACGTAAAAAAGCTTCATCCACTATTCAATGTGGTCACTATCATTGGCACGCTTGTTGACAGAACGTTCAAATGGCTTCGCATTTGCCCGGAATCGTGCTGTCACATTTACTCACGTCAAACTTTATTTTCGTTAAGTCAAATTGAAAAAGCTCGCACTGAAGTTTTCAAGGTCAATATTGCGAAGGGAGTCATCGATGATGGTACAAATGCGAAGCAATGAGAACCCTCGCAAACGACTACAGCGGTGCCAATTCGTCATTTAAAAAAAGTGTTTTCGACGCTGAACGAATATTTTCGTCTTAAATATATAAATTAGAATGTCCTTAATGCGGCCATTTTGGAATTTTGACCCTGCCCAATCTCTGATCGCGATTCGAGGTGTATAAGAAAAAATCTGGGATGAATCGGAGACCCGAATAACGTCGTTAAGGGGTGCCTCTGAGCGATCGAAATTTCCCATTTGAATAAAATTACATTCCTCCATTATTTCTCGTTCAATCGTCTTAAATCGATTGTTTTTTCCGTGGGAGTTTAGACATTCCAAAATGACCGTATTAAGGAACACCCTAATGTACGTGGATTGGCCACCATTTCATTTTTCTTCAGTCTGAGAAAGTCCGCAACTTTCAATGCGATTCATCGACGCGCTTGAGATACAAAAATATAGCGCAAATTATTCTCCAACATCTCAACCTCACAACTTACCTTCCCACAATCGTGACTATTCAAGGCAGTGTGAGCAACTCGCTCGATCGTAAAGGACGACAAAAATCCGCGTAACGAATCCTGGGGGAACATTAAAAAAAAAATTAAAAAAAAAAAAAATACCCAAAGGGTACGTAAGGGTTATACCGTCAAAATTGACCGGTAATAGATCAGCCGATCCTCGACGTTGCGAGTCCTTAAGGCCGACAAAAACTTTGCAATCGATGATTACAGGTTTGACGGTAAAATAGATAAAAGGATCCGGCGAGATCGATCAGGATTCGAGATCGTTTTTCTTCTTCACACGTAAATTGCAAAAATCAGTCTCCGAATTGGCCCAAATCTCGCGTGATTGTCGCACGATTCTCAAAATATTCGATAACGCGCCATTCAACGACGCTTAAGCCAATGAATGTTGGAAATTCTCGATTGGAATTCCCGGAATTCGTCGCGTTTGCGAACCGAAATCGCGATGCTGTGGATTTTTTCTTGCGAAAAAAAAAAAAAAAACAATACGGTTTATCGTTGTCGTAACGTCGATCGCGCGGGAAGATTAAACCGGCGGTGGACCGCGAACGTAACGCAATTGCGGCGTGAGCGAGAGATTGAGAGTGTTCGCGGCTTCGCAGCAGTGAGGTTCGAGAAGACAAGCGGCGCAGAAGAGAGCGACGAGAGCCAATTGAAAAGGAAGCGCGGCGCGGAGAATTCTCCAGACCCAACTCTTCGGGAGATTGGGTTCGTCTTCCGGATCATCCGTGTTCGTTCTTCCACCTTTGAGCTTGCGAGAATTCGCGTCGTCGTCGGTCGCACTGACGAGTCTCTTTCGGCGTTTGCTGTAACAAAAAAGTGTCGATAACGACGTTGGAGATGAGAATAATGAGACGCAATTGCGGAGGAAGAAGCGTTGGGAGTGAGAAGGTAACCGGGGAGGTGTTATGGGCAAATTTGTGGCTGAGAAGTACCGAAGTGCTAGGTAGAATGAATCGAAATCGGTTCTTGGATTTTAATCTTGATTTCGGGAGCTTTCGGTTGGTCCAAAATGAAAATAAAGATTTTTTTTCGGAAATTTTGGACAATTTTTCATGAATATGCACTTTGAATATCAATCTTATAGTTCGATAAGATACTAATAAATTTGATTGAAGAAAAGCAAGAGAAAACCGAAATGCAACGGAATATTCTATACAATTAGAGCCGCAATAATGGAAATAAATCGGAGAGAAATCAAAGACAACATCCTCAATTTTTCTCAAAGATTTGCGAGAATAGGCGGTCCAAACTGTCGTCTCGATTCGGTAGAATGACCTATACATATATACATATATATTCAACTGTTGAAAAAAAAAATTTTTTTCTTCGGTCCTAACCTCTTCAACTATAGTTTGGGTCCTCAAAACTACCCAACTAATCAAAGTACAAATGTCCTTCGTACTCCAACATTTGCCAAGTCCACGATAAAAATTTATTCCCTACTTCCACATTTGCCAAGCGGAGAACACGAATATACTTTGTCCCTTTACATTCGCCAAGTCCAAAATACTTTCCTACTCGTTATCCATTTGGTACTTCAAATACAAATGTACCTGAGGACAGCCCAAGCCTGCCAAGGGCCGTCGTATAGCCTTGAGGCGATCGAACGAAGGAAACACGAGGATGCGGGGCCAAATCTCACGAGGGCCGGAGGAAGAGAGAGAAAGAGAGAGAGAGAGAGAGAGAGAAAGAGAGAGCGCGAAAAAGGGATGAAAAAGACACGCGTGAAGCCGCGAAGTGATGAACGAAGATGCCCTCGAGTTTTTACAACTTCTTTTTACGACGCAATACAGTAGCGGAGCCAGCGGCATCAGCGGCCCTCGCCGTCGGCTGTTCCGCGGAACTAAACCTATTACCACCGCCGCGGGCCAGTGATTAAACGTAACTATAAAAGAGAAAGAAGCAAAGATAGAATACGTGACGACGGGCGAGAAAAAAAAGAGGCTGAAAACGCGTACCTTATTTTCTCCCCTCTCACGAAACACAAAGTTAAATGAGGTGCGGCCTCAGGTGATAATGGGAAATCTCGAATAATTCGTACAACGTTGCGATACAACAGTCGCAAAAATCCAATTGCAAAAACTTTATCTCGTTATGTTTACGTCGAAGCATCCAAAAGTATTTTGAAGCGAGAATATTGTTCTCGCGATTAGAGTCATGAATTTTTTTTTCTCCGGAGTGGAATTTGAGGGATGGTTTCAGTCTGCCTCGGCACAGTTTGACTTGGCACAGTTTGACTCCGTGAGTTTGACAGATGAGATTCTTTCTGTCTCTTTGACACTTGACAATCTATCTGAGTTTGACAGAGAGAGAGAGAGAGAGAGAGGGAGAAAGAGAGAGAGAGAGAGAGAGAGAGAGAGAGAGAGAGAGAGAGAGAGAGAGAGAGAGAGAGAGAGAGAGAGAGAGAGAGAGAGAGAGAGAGAGAGAGAGAGAGAGAGAGAGAGAGAGAGAGAGAGAGAGAGAGAGAGAGAGAAGGAAAGAAAGAAAAAGAGAGAGAGAGAGAGAACAGAGAGAGACAAAGATAAAGAAAGAGAGACAAAGAGAGAGAGAGAAAGAGAGAGAGAAAGAGAGAGAGAAAGAGAGAGAGAAAGAGAGAGAGAAAGAGAGAGAGAAAGAGAGAGAGAAAGAGAGAGAGAAAGAGAGAGAGAAAGAGAGAGAGAAAGAGAGAGAGAAAGAGAGAGAGAAAGAGAGAGAGAGAGAAAGAGAGAGAGAGAAAGAGAGAGAGAGAAAGAGAGAGACAAAGAGAGAGAGAGAAAGAGAGAGAGAAAGAGAAAGAGAAAGAGAGAGAGAGAGAGAGAAAGAGAGAAAGAGAAAGAGAGAGACAAAGCGAGAGAGAGAGAGAGAGAGAGAGAGAAAGAAAGAGACAAAGCGAGAGAGAGAGAGAAAGAGAAAGGGAGAGAGAAAAAGAGAGAGACAAAGGGAGAGACAGAATCGCGGAGGGTAGACTGACTCTCATCTGTCAAACTCGCGGAGTCAAACTGTGAAACTGTGCCCAGTAGCGAGAACTGTAGCGAGGCAGACTGAAACTATCCCGTAATTTAATGGTTTGAATATTTCGGAATGTCGAGATACCGGTGCGTGAAATCGGACACGAGTATTCGACAAACTCATTACGTTGGATGAGAAATCGTCGGGTCGAGGGTGGGAGGAACGCGGGAAAGATTCGAAACGACGGATGTAGGGTGTCGAAACGAGAAACTGAGCTTATGAAAAGCTATAACTCATTTCCGGAACCCGTTGAGAGTTTCGTGTAGTTATCCCACCCGGTTACGAAGTGTAGTGGAGCGGCGGGGTTGTTCGGGGGTTGTCATGCACAGACAGACGCACTCTTTTACCAACGCAAAGTGCACGGAGCCAACGACGGGTTCGGGAAGCGTAGTTGGTTCATTCTTGGCCGCAGCCTGCAGTCGAGGTCTTATATTCAAATGAGCAAGTCGGCGAACCGTTATAAAGGCGAGACGTTATGACCCCGCGCGCGACTTCTCTCCACGAGCCTTCTCGTCCTTTTTGCTTCTACCCTTGCGCGCACACCCATTTGGGCTAAATAGGTGCTGCTCTCATTCTTAACTCCTCATTTCAACGTTATGCAAATTCAATGGGCAGTTGCTTCAAAAAGCGTCACCTAATTCGCGTTTAAATTGTGCGATTTTCGTGGGTTTCGATGGATTGAGGGAAGAAGGAATGATTGCGTGAATAAGGGTGAAAAAAGAGAATGGGAGACGACTTATCGCAAATGCGATGTAGTTGCACTTGATTCGTGGGGAAATTGTACAATTTTTTGGGGGTTTTGATGGATTGGAGAGATGAGGAATAATTGTGTTAGTAAGCTCGAGAAAGGAAAATAGAAGATTACTGAACTTGTCGCAAATTTGACTCGAGTGAAGTTAATTCGTGTTTTCGATATTGTATGATGTTCGTGGATCTCGATGGATTGAAGAAATACGGAATAGTTGTTGGAATAAGCTCGAGAAAAATAGATAGAACAATTGTTCTGATACAATAATTTAATCATTGGAATAATTTAAATTGTACAATTTTTATGGGTTTCGATAGATTAAATAGATAAGAAATAATGTGCAAAGAAGTTTAAAAAATCGAATGAAATAATTGTTTTCATATAGTAATATTATAATCGGAATAATTCAAATCGTACGATTTTCGTGAATATCGAAGAATTGAAATAATAAGGAATGCTTAGGTGAATAAGCCCGAAAAAACAAAATGGACGTCAACTAACCTCGTCACATATTTAACTTAAGTGCACCTAATTCATTTTTAAATCGTACGATTTTCTTTGATATCGAATAAATGAAGAAATAAGAAATAATCGCGAGAATAAGCTCGAAAAAAAACAAAATGGAAGACAACTGACTTCGTCCCATGTTCAACCCAGGTTATTTAGGTGATTTTCATATCGTCCGATTTTCGTGAATATCGAAAAATTGAAGAAATAAGAAACAATTGCGTAAATAAGCTCGAAAAAAAAACAAAATGAAAGACAACTAACCTCGTCACAAATTTCACTTGGGTGCTGCTCGTGTTGCGACTGACCGCTCGTGCTTCCACGCTCGCGGCAGTTCTTACGATCAATTCGCGGCATTGTTTCTGAAGACTCCGCAATTCGGCTTCCGCGTCCTCGACCCTTTTCCACAGCTCGACGAGAGCATCGCTACCGGGTGCCAATTGACTCTCGAGGGTACGAGTGAGACGTCGCAACGCCGCAAGACGACGTTCCCGTTCGCTCAATTCTTGCTCGCTTCCGCTGTCGGAGATTCCGCTGTCCGAGAAAGTACCGCCTTCTTGGGCCAGACTCATGACTGTCGTATCGCCGAATTTGAGACCGTTCGGGCCGATCAGTTCGTCGTCGGGGGTTCCACTGATTACCGTACCGTTCTAAAAAAACAAGTAAAACGTTTCGCGTAAGTCTAAAAATAAATCGATCGGGATTTCGATGATTTCTTATCAATGTTTTATTAAACTCAACACCGAAAAAGAGACATTTTCACAAAAAAAAAACGACTTTAAAAGTTTGCCTATACGTACAAATTTAAAGTGGAAAGATGAAAATAATATTTTTTATTACCTACTTTGAAGAAAAAAAGAATTAAAGGGCGATAAGAAAAATTATTGATACTTGAGTATAATAATTGATTAGATATTGCCAATATTTAAGTATCAATAAATTTTGCATATTTTCCTTCGACGCCCTTTTCTTCAAAGTAATGAAGAATATTATTGTTAACTTTTTAGTTTAAGTTTTTACAATCAGGAAAATTTTTGAACTCGAAGTTAATTTTTTGTGATAAAAATCAATTTTATAATCATTGAAACTCCACCCATGTACCAAGTCGTCTAACGTGAAGAGGATAAAATTCAGCAAACCGCATTCATCCCCTAATTTTCCACCCTCAGAGTTGGAATATTTTCTTCAAACTAAAATCGAACCACCCCCGAGATCTATCCTATTCAATAAACAAAGAATCATCAAAATCAATCCACAATCAGCGAAGATATCGCGTAACCTACACCCAAAAGAAAAATCCACCCCCAATTAATAACCTCCTTCTTTCCTAAATTCAGTCGAAAAAAAAAAGAAACGAAACCTATGAAAAATAATCAAAAATTACTTCGCCGCATAAATAAACTAAATCCCGTTAAAATCAAAACCTCTTCGGTATCAGGAAAAAAGCAAAAAATATCCCAGAAATACGAATACATAGTTGCAGGGTGTACTTGGCACGCGTAGGGGGTAGTTCGATCGGGAAACTCGGCGTCGCGCTCATATAGAAGCGAGTAAAGTAAGAAGGGGAGGTTTCCGATGGTCCCCGTAGTCGAGTATGATATCGAATATTGTATAATCCAGTGTCGGGTGTCGCCCAAGGCTGGCGTGAGGTACGCAAGACGACGATAAAGAGCGAAGACGGTGAAGGCGGGCGGAAAGGAGCGAGAGAAGTCGAATCAAGACGGGAAAACGAGACGCGGATCGAGCGAGCGAGACGAGGATGGGGATCAAGGAAATATCGAAGCCCTGGCGAACGAACGGAAGAGAGAAAGTCAAGACTGCGATAGTTCGCGGATATACGAAAGCGAGAAGGGTGAAAATACGACGACGACGAAGGGTGAAAGCGAGAGAGTAGATTTAGGCTGTTTGCAACGACGGAGACGCGAACGAGCCTCCGGTAATGAAAAGCGCGAGCCGCATACCAAGTGGCAAACTCCAACCTAGCTTCTCTCTTCGCGCATGTAAGGCAACGGCGGAGTATACTTCTGCGCTGGTATAACGGATAGTTGGTACGAACGAATCTCCGTCGGGTCAGACGCCGTCGCCTAGACGAAAGTAAAGCTCGAGCTTCTGCCGTGGAAGAGAAACGGAAAAGTCCTTTTCACGTTGAAAAGCCGTTGCGTAATCTCGTACGAGCGGGCGGAAATCGGGAAAAATTTTCCGGGATCGATCGTGAGTGGGTGGATTGGAAGATTTGAGGGTGGTGGGGAATGTAATTTTGATTGCATGGAAATTACGTTTTGGAAAAAATAATCGACGTTGTTGCAGCGTTGGATTGATGAGACGGGGACGATTTTGAAGTACGGAGGGAAGAAAATCTGGTGAGATTTCTAGGATCAATCGAGCGTGATTGGATTGGAAAATTTGAGGATGGTGGAGAATGTAATTTTGATTATATGGAAATTAATTTTTCGAGAAGGTAACCAACGTTATTCCAGCGTTAGATTAATAAAATACTGAATATAGAGAATTGAGGACAGATGAAACCTGAAGATTTTTTAGGATCAATCGAGCGTGATTAGATTAGAAAATTGAAGAGTGGCATAAAATATAATTCCGATGAGATAAGAATTACATTACTAATAATTAAACCAACGCTATTTCAGCGTTAGATTAATAATGGGACGAACTCATTGAAGTACGAAAAAAAATCTGACATTTTTCTAGGATCAATCAAGTCTGATTAGATTAGAAAATTGAAGTTTGGCATAAAACATAATCCTAATAACATTAAAATTACATTACTAAAAGTTTAACCAACGTTACTTCGAAATTTTGTTCGTCAAGTACGAACAAAAGAAAACCTAAAACTTTTCTAGAATCAATCAAGCCTGATTAGATTACAAAATCGAAGTATCGTAAAAATTATAATTCCAATCACATGACAAGAAATTTCCTCCAACCCCAACCAACGTTATTTCACCCTCAAAACCCCAAAATAGCAGACACCGACACACAAATAACTCAACAGGAGCGAAGTAATAAACAGCCGATGGAAGACGCTAAAAAAAAAATAATAATAAAACTACCCAACAACTCGAAGCGAATGGCGCGCAAACGGAACATCCCTCGCTCGATCTCGTGCAACCCCCAACCGCCCACCGGGCCGATTCTCGAACCGCTGGTGTGCGATCCGACCGACGATATTAAATTTGTATTTTTACGCTGATTCCACGGACCATAGCCCCGTACGTGAGGCGAAAGAAAATCGTCCTAGCGATTAACGATCCAAGTGTCCCCGGGGATTTTCCAGGCCGACTAGACGTCCCGTCCCGAGTGCCAAACTCCACCCCCATCCACCTTCTCGGGGCCCGTCGCAACGGCAAAAGCCCAAATCCAGGATATCACCGGACGTTGGTCCACCAAAGGGTCATCCTTTGGGCCACCCGGCTTCATCCCCTTACACCCAACGATCCTCATCCCCTCGACTCGCACCATACGCCACTCTTCCTCCCCCTCACCGCGATATATCATTCAGTAGCTATCAATATTCGCAAGAACGCCAAAGACAAACCGATCGACCTAACAATAGTCGCGAAAACTCGGCAAGATTCCATCCTTTTCCCCACCCCAATTTCCAATGATTTCTTCACGACAGCCGTATCACCTCGCGATACCTCGTTAACTCCATCGCGTACACGACGAAGAACCGGAAATAACCGCGAAAACGTACGGAACTTCGTCGTAAGATAGATCGGAACGTAATATGTAGAATGAAAACAAGAAGAAAAATGTAAAATTGAACGAATGAGAAATAAGGGATGGGGGATGGGGTGAGAAAAGAAACGAACTCGCGTTCGGTAGTGGATGGGGGAATTATTCCCCGGCGTGTCGTAGATTCGCGAAGTACTGGATTCTCTTGTCGCCCGCAGCGGTATCGGATTTATATTTCTCTTGCACATCGCGCAGAAACCGCGCGCGTGTGTGTGGGGGTGGGTGGGGGTGCGAGAACGCGGGTTGGGGGCAGGTAAGGGCTGCAGGAGACGAGCCAAGCGAAAAACCGTTCGTCTTCGCGACGTGCGAAATGAGCGCGAGGGCGCAATCAGAAGTCACTGCCGAACTTCTCCCCCCCCCCCCTCCAACCCCGACCTTGTCGGTCTATCGTTTTTCTTCTGGTAGTCTGTTACGGTTTTTTTTGGTATCCAAATTCGCGGCCCGGTACTTTATCCAACCCAGTGCCGAAATAGCAGTTTACTTTATATGCAAATAGGGGCTGAGGAGGTGGGGAGGGGTTTGGCGGGAGAGGGGAATCACAGAAACGTTTAGGCGACTCGTGGTTGCTCGGAGAAACGTTGTTCTGGCGATGCATCGCCGCGGCGCGATTGTTATGGTTATGGCTAATTCTGGGGTGTTTTAGGGGTGGAATTTAGGGAGTTTGTTGATGAGTGAGGTTAGGGAAAAATTGTGAGACGAATAAGTGGCAAGTTCGGTTTGGAAAAACAATAAATTCCGGAGAAACTTTACAACTTTGCAAGGTTTTTGTTTTAGTTATGACCACTTTTGGAATATTTTAGAGCTTGAATTTTAGTAGATTGTCAACGAGTGAGATTCGAGAAAAATCGTGAGACGAATAAGTGTCGAATTCGGTTCGAAAAATCAATAAATTCCGGAGAAACTTTGCAGCTCAACGTTTTTCGTTTTTAATTATGACCACTTCTGAAATATTTTAGAACTTGAATTTCAGTAGTTTGTCAAAGTGTGAGGAGGAACAAAAAGCGTGGGTCGAGTGAATGTCAAATTCCGTTTAAAAAATCAATGAATTCCTTAATTAATTATTCAGCTCTGAATTAACGCCCTCACTTTCTTAACAAGAGAAATACCGACAAGTTTTCCTTTAGTTCATTCATCCTCCGTTATTTCGTCGAAAAAAACTCATTTTAATAATAAACTGGATTCCTTAAATATTCTCGAAAAAATTCGTGTCAAAATCCCGCGAAAATTAACTCGTTTTCGTTTCGTAATTTTTATTTTCAAAAAATGCAAAGCAGACTTTCCGACTGCTTCGGTCTAGTATCAAGGACTCGAATAATACATAAATATAGAAAATACAAGTCGCAGACTCCGATAATAACTACTTCGATAATTCGGACGTGAAATCCAAAGAAAAACGGTTATCTCTAAAATAAATTCAAAAAAAAAACCATTGATAAAAAATGGAACTGCACAAATTTGTGTAACGTCGAAAATCATGATAAAGTCACGAGACGTGACGTACACGCTTCTTCACGTACGTATATAGATTATATATATATATATATATATACGGAATTCTAATTCTCCCTTCGCAATCCCGATTTCTCCGGCCAGTCACGGATCATTACTAATGATAGCCGAACGATTTAAATTAGCAAGAGGCTTTCACCGCACACGCGGAGCAACTCCGAGGTTACGAGTGACTCCCCCGATCTCGCTGAGTTGCGCGGGAGAGCGAGCAAGGTTACGAACGTATAGCCAGGACTCGAAAGAGGCGTCCGAACGAGTCAGGGGGGTCAAAGGTTCCCTTGGGAATAAGCTTCTCTTATATTCCCATCCCTGACGGCCACTTAAACCCGCGGGATCCGCGTCTCTAATTTCCCCATGCATTAGTTCCGGTGTCTATTAAAATTCCGTGCTTGGCTACCTCGTACGATCGTCATGTCCAAGAAAATTCATAATAACGTCTTGCGATCGATAGATATTAAACCTTCGTAACTTCATAAAGTCAATTTTTTTCGTATATATTTTTTTTTTTAAACTTTCTTTAGAATAAATATTAATCCACAAATCGTGTGACTCACCTGACGTACTTCCTGTTTCTCGGAAAGTAATCGCGCCACGTCACGAACCGAAGACGCGACTTCGGTAGTCGCTCCGGCCTGTAGAGCAGCGTCGAGAACCGCCAGGGTGTCTTTGTCCCTTCGAAGAGCGCACTGCAGTTCCGTCAGACGAGCGGTGAATTGTTGGACAGCTTGAAGGGCGCAGAGTTGTTGATTTCCCCTTGAATATGAAAATAAAACGAATGTCAATCGACGCCAGGATCGGGATTGCAGCGTGTTTGTTCTCGAGATCGGACGGTGGATGGAAAAGCTAACGCGTTGTAACGGAATTGACAGTGAGAATCGTTGTGTGAGAGCGATAAAGCCTTTGGGCAAACTTTGCGAATGAAAATGAGACTTTTTCCGAATTATTGGCGGGTCTTCGGTCGATTGGCTTCGACGGCCCACGGCAAATAAAAATATTTTGTCCTCGACGATGACTCTGAAAGTCCCGGAATATACATAAGTACTGTGAGGGGGTTTGAGGGATTGTTTCTCGTTGTTTACGCTCGGCCGAAAAAAAAATAGGAACTTTTTTTGCATTTTCGTAAAGTGCATAATCGTATGTACATTTTTTCAACATTTCTTAAGGGGACTGAGTCACCTAAAAAGACGAAGGAAAAACATTTTTTTTTTGTGACAAGATCTACAATCTACATTTTCATTTTTATTTATCCTTATGAAGTATCTATACTTGGCTATCTTTTCAAATTTTTTCAGAACCATATCAAGCATCCGAACGTTGTGATATTTTCCCAAAGTTTGGGAGCTCGTTGTAAGATTCAGACCGAACAACTCAACCGATCGTGGACTTTGACGTCTCATTTTGTTCAGAAAACACATAATTCCAAGGTGAATGTGGGAATTTGGAATGCGAGGTACGATGAAGTTATGGTGACCTATTATACAACTGTTTTTCCACAAACTTTGTTTCCTTTTTACGTTATAGGCTGCCAAAATGTTTAAAGTGCATCAAAACAAAAAAATCCCATATGTAGGTTGTCTGTAGTACATAGACTGTATTTAATCAATCCAACCTATCGATTTCATTCTTCCAAGAGATTGATTCTTATCGTAATACCTAGTTCGCGAGAAAAGGAATTTTGATAACGATCGAAATTGACAAACTTTCGGGTGAAAAACTTCATTTTTCAAAATCTCATTATTTTGTGACACCGGCAATAGTTCTTCCAAAATTGAGAATTTCCTCCCGAAAAAATTCACACAAGTACCTCGATATATGTTGTAGCTGATATTGTATAGTGCATTCCAACAGAATCATGTCAACATGGCTCAAAATATTATGAAAATCTCTCAATGAGCCCCGAAAAATTATGAAAATCCCTTAATTATTGGGCAAACAACTACATGTAATCCCTTAATAATGAATCGAAGCCCGATAAAAAAGTTGCCTCTTGAGGGTAGTTAGTGTGAATAAATTTGCTATTCCAGCAGTTAAACGGGAAACCTTTTTTTCGAAGGATTTTTATTCATTTTCAAATGTGAAAGAACTTGACACGTTCGATGTACGATGTACACAGTTTCTAGAAGGCGGTCGTTACCGGCCACCGTGCACGGTAATGAAACGAAATGGGGGTGATCCCGCCGTTTATAGATGACATCCCTTACGGCCGTAAATGTCTGACGGTTCTTGATAGTCGTTAAAATTAACGCGTTAGTAACGAGATACGAGAAACTCTCCTGCCTCATGTTGCCTTTCCACCTTAAGACATTATCGGACGATGTATCATTCGACAAACAGATAAAAACTTATTCTTTTCCGTTATTGTCAATTCCGCAGAATAACACGAATTCAATTCTCCACGCGTAAAAAACGTTCTTTGAATTATCAGCGAATTGATTCGATTGAAACGCAGTCGGTTTTATTAGTTGTCTAATTGATTATTTATTATGTGTAAATTGAAGTTAGAGCTTCAGTCGTAAATTTATTGCGAAGGAAAAGCAAAAATTATTATTGCAAAAAAAGGAAGTAGAATTTTGGAGTTTTTGAATCTGATTGAACGCTAATTTTGCGACTGGAGATTATTATCAGAAGTTCACAAACGTCCCAAGTAAAAAAATTATATATAGTCCATGTATTAACTACATAGAGAAATGGGCGTATGTAATTCATATACTGTCTATATATGAGCGATTTAAAAAAATCTAAAAATAGATATAATAATGCCAATAATAATACAAATAGATAATAACTAATAGATAGATAAATAATAATACGAATAGACTTTTTAATATAATATAATAATATATCCAAAAATCATGAAATCATGATATGCAGGCTATATATAGTAAATGTATAGACTAAGCATAATTTTTTTCACTCGGTTTGTTATTATTTTTGGCATTATTATATTCATTTTTTAATTTATTTTTTTTATCAAACCTCTATAAACTATAAATATACTATACATGCCTAATTCTATATATAATTAAGACATAGACTATACATAATTTTTTTACTTAGGGTGTCTTGCATCGAAGTTTGACTACATTCGGGAAGAAATCGAACGCTCTAAAGAGTTAAATTGAAAATCCGGAGGGTTTGAGCGGTCAGTTTGCGGTGCAAAGATCGTTTAATCCTCATTTTAATTTCTAGTGGTCCAAAACGGGTTTGATCCCCTACGGTGATAGGGGTGGGTCACTCTCTCGGATTCGAAGAGGGGCTGACCAGCGTTTCGACCCACGGCGTCCAAGAGTTGGGTATTACTTCCTCGCCGTCTCATCCCTTTTCCCAATGGCGCGAGAGTGCGGCTGACCGCACGTTTTGATTACTCCGACAAACCCAAGCTTCGCGTATTTGCTTTATCTCAACGTCGCGTGCCCAAATTTGTTACGATTTACGATTGATTGCTTGAATTTTTTTTTTCGATGTACGGATTTAATCCGAATATAATTGACAATGGCGGATTGCAAGTCGTCGCCCCAAGTAAAAAAAACCTATACATATTCTATTGTGAACTATATATGGGCATATAGAGCCTATGTATAGATTATATATAGTTCATATATTGACTATATATATTCTATGTATATTAGTTTATATATGCTCCATCGCATATATAGTTTGTACATCGACTACAGTATATAATAATTGTATATAATAATATAATAATATAATGATATAATAATATAATAATATAATAATATAATAATATAATAATATAATGATATAATAATATAATAATATAATAATATAATAATATAATAATATAATAATATAATAATATAATAATATAATAATCTAATAATCTAATAATATAATAATATAATAAGATAATAATACAATAATATAATATTATAATAATATAATGTATAATATATATATAATATTATAATGATAATAATTTCGAAGTATATATAATTACCGTATTATCATTTTAGTATATAAAATTTTTTTACTTGGGGCAAAGGCGTCGAACAACCAAAAAACGAATATAACGCGCCGTTGACAGCAAACCCCCGCGATTAAAGCAGCCCTCTCGATATCCTCATGGCAAAGCTGGTAATCCCACGCGACACGGGTCCACCGTGATCTCCCCTCGCGTACGTTCGCGTTGTCCGCACGATGAGGGGATTCCCCCGGCGGCACGAGCTTCCATACCGCCCTCTAACGTTTCCGATGTTTGCTCTGGAGGCTTCATTACCTCTCACAATATTTGCTCAACGTCACGATATCGAAGACGACGAACGGTCACTCGATAACGCCGAATTGACTATTCCGAGCAATTCTACGGGATTTCATTTGTGCGCGGATTTTTTTCTTTTTTTTGGCCTTGGGGTTTTACTTTCGGGCGTTGCTAGTGATTTTGCACCCTCGGCGACGGGGAAAGGAGGGAATATTGTAATATCAGCCTCTTATTTGGGTTTTTTTTATAGGTTTATTGATAATTTCGATCGATCGGATGACAGTTGATGAACATGAAGCGAAGGAAAGTTTTCGAGTGGGGACTATAAATAATTGGAATCTTGCAAATCGTGATTTATTTCTCGGGGATTTGGAGATCGATATTTGGCGACGGCAACTGCAATCCCAAGTAAAAAAATTATGTATAGTCTATATAATAAGTATATATGTAATTGGGCAGATATAGTCTTAGATATAGGCTGTATATAGTTTATACATAATTTTTTTTCATGGCTATAGACTAGATGGACTATATATAAACTATCTATAGACCACATATGCCTAATTCCATATATAATTCATATGTAGCCTGCATATTATTTTTTTTTACCTAGGATTCGAGACCAATTAGACAGTTTTTATCTCGACGATTTTATTTCTATGTATTTTCTCAGAGAAAAAAGCCTTGATTCCATTATCGATGTCAATAAATGAAACACTTTTTTCTTTGAACTCCGATAACGAAATCCTTAACTCACCTTTGGAAAGTCTCGTCCCAAACCCGGTAAAGATCGGCCACGGCGTCCTTGAGAGAAACGGATACCGTAGTGGCAGCGGCACCAAGATCGGTGATCAGTCGGTGGGCTGACACATTGAGCGCCAGCATAGCCGCTTTGCGTTCCCTCAGGCTAGCAAGCTCGGTCTGAAACATAAAATATACATGTTTAGTGCCTCGTTTTTTTTTTTTTTTTCGTACGGGCACGGAGCTTAACTCGAACAAATCGCGGAGTACGCCACTGGGCGGCGGCAAGTTGGATTGATGACCGTTTAGAAGACGTACCTAAGAGCTACGAGAGCGCGAAGCTCGTAGGAGCATCGAAAAACCGGTGGTTCAGGGCGAGAATTATGTTTTGTGGGAAGAGCAAATGACTGTTTTTTTATTATTGACACCTCGCGTTAATCGAGAGGTAGCCATGTAAGTAGAGAAAACTATTATTGTAGAAAAATATCTAAATTTTCCAACCACCTAATTATCGGAATTATTGAAGGAAACCGAAGTTAAAGAATTATATATAATCTATATATTGACTATATATTGAATTGGGTATATATAGACTATAATTAATAATAATAATATGATAATCAATAAAAATAATAATAATTATAATTATTATTAAATTATCATAACTATAATAAGAATTATTATTATTATTATTGTTCATAGAATTTTTGGATATATTATTATCCCATATTAAAAAGAATTATATATTATTATTATTCTTGGAATTGTTATATTTATTTTTAGATTATTTTGAATTGGACACAAATAGACTATATTTGAACTATATATGCTCAATTCCATATGAAGTTAATACATAGGCTACACATTATTTTTTTACGTGGAAACATTCAATTCTCATCTTGATAATTATTTTCAATAGGCTAATCATTGGAACAGCTTTAAATTCCCGTGGTAGCCATAATTAAACTAGCAAAATCTCATATCTGTGACTATCAATTCGATCAAATCAGTAACAAATTATTCAATCAAATTCAGTACTTACAAAGTACAATCATCATACCAATCATATTGATCATATGAACCCCGGTAAAACGTACAACCCCCAGCAATTACTACCCAACCCTTATTTCATCACCCCCCCCCCCCCCCCCCCCATCAGACTCCAAAAAAAAGACGTTGTCAAAACTTATTTCCCTCCCACCCTCCCCCCTTTCCCTTCCCAGCCGGTAATAGGATGTCCTTCGGTCAAAGTAGTCTCGAACGAGTCTGGCAAAACGAGTATCCTCCTTTTAACTATTCAGGGTTCGCGATTGCGAAGGAGATGAGACGAGGATGGGACGGTCATTCAGCCAGGGTGCCACGCAACTGACCGTCGTTTGTCCAACGGCGCGGTTTACATCCTTCTCGAACCGTAAGGGATGTAAGTGGTTCCGGGGGTCGAGAGCGAGTACGACGAAGAGGTCGCGTTATTTCACGACGAAGAACGAGGAGGCTGCGGGCGAAAAGACGATGGAGCAACCGCGTCGCGCTGTCACGTTCGCGTCGTCCTACTTGAGTCGGCCGACGAGGGGCGAATAAATAACCCGGTGGTTTTACGACGCCCGGGCTCGAGAGGGTACGCCTCAACGAAGATCTCGTGGAAACGAGCGAGAAGAACGCGTTACGTATAGATGGCAGGTGCCGGAGAGCGCCACTCTGTCATTCTTTCTCTCGGTCATCGCGTGACCGCCTTGGTCTTGGATGCTCGTAAAGCTCATCCTCGCGGTAGCGTCCCCGACGTTCCCCCACACGGAGAGTATCTCGGTATCGCGCTCGATTCGCCCGGACCGAGCGAAATGGGGAAAAAGGGAACCAAAAGAAGTGAGACCGGTGCTACAAGCCGGAGTAATTTAGTTCCGCGAAATCGAAGAAGCCCCGAGAGCGCCGATCGGAATGCTCCATTTATCCGTCTTCTCGTTTCGAAATGAGAAATAAAGAACGAGAGAAGAAAGAGGAAAGAAGAAAAAAAAACCGTGAAAACGGGACGCCGGCGAGTCAGAACGGAAGAACATAAATAAAAGGTAACAAACGGGAATGAGATATAAGTATTTTTCGATGTGATACAACGATCGGTCATTACTCGGGAAAAGATAAGAAGTTTTTTGGACGATGAAAAATTTGCATATTCGAGAATTCGCGTGTATATAAGGCGAGGGTGCGACACTTCTTACGGAGATATGCTAAAACGCTGGAGATAATTGTTTCGTCGCGAGGGAGAGGTGGGAAGCCTGGAAAAAAAAGGAAGAAGAAAGGTGCGGACGTGGGAAATAGTTGGAAATAATCTGTTTGCGAAAATACCAATGAACTGGGAACGAGGGCTGAAACGGGGTTTGTTTCAAGATGGGGGTGTTTGTTCGCAGTATTCGGAAGACTGGCGGTTGTGTCGGCAAGACCGGTGGGTGAAGACAGTGCGGCAAGAGTAGCCAGGGCGAGAAATAGACCGAGATGATACGACGCGAAGGCATGCAATACCCAAGTTAAAAAATTATGTATCGTCTATATATCTACCATATATAGAATCGGGCATATATAGTATTTATATATGGTCGATGTGTGTCCGATAGAAAATAATAAGTCCAAGATAAATATAACAATGCCAAAATTAATAATAATACAATTCTCTTTGATATAATATAATAATATATCCAAAAATTATATATACTCTATAACATTATTATAATGTTGTAGTATTATTATTATTATTGTTATTCCTATTATTATTATCATTATTATTATTATTATTTTTACTATTATTATTATTATTATTTTTATTATTATTATTATTATTATTATTATTATTATTATTATTATATTATAATATACTCTATATCATATGATATAACCTATGTATGGAACTGGGGATATCTAGTCTATATATAGGCTGTATATAGTTTCTACATAGACTATATATCCCCAATTCTATATAGCGTCAATGTACGGACTATGTATAATTTTTTCACTTGGGATATACAACCGGCGCGTGTACAAGTTCTCCGTGTAAAGTGGAGAACCGGGAGAAGGGTCGGAAAGAGCATTGATATTCCACGAGCATTGCGAAGAGGCACAAGCGCGGAGCTTTTCGCGCGCACACCGCCGTTGTTTCTGCCTATTCCCCGGGACCCTCCTCGAGAAACCTACCCCAATTCGCCCACTCGCTCGGTCGGCTTCGCGATTTCTCGCAAACGGACGTGGAAAGAGCGCGAGGGAGCGAGACACGTTCATTCCGATCTAATTCAATTTCCAATCAACAGCCAATCAATTGATTCGAATTTGGTATACAGAGGAAAGCGACCGCCGCGAGAGCACCGACGACGGGAGCAATGGTCCGGGACCTGAATGCCTATGAGGTCGCGACGTCGTCGGCCGGCTCTTCGGCGCGGTAGCTGGTGGAGGAACGCGGGGGCGAGCCTCATCCCCGTGGGCTCCGCGACAACGGCGGAGAGGGGCGGGATTGGAGAACCACCGGTGGAATGAGCTTTTCGATATAGGCCACTCACCAATCGCGGCTATAGGTTCCATCTTTTTTTCAAGGGCTCATAAACCTCTGAGCGGGGTGCCGGTCGCTTAACCGACAATCATTTGACCGACGCATGACTTGACCGACACCATTTGACTGACACATCTCTTGACCGGCAGGTATGTTTGGCCGACAAACCATTTAACCGACTGGTACTCTTGACCGACAGGTTCATTTGACCGACAGGTCCACCTGACCTACCAGTGCTTTTTAATAAACACTTATGATGATTTATCAATCTTGATTTAATAATTAACTCAAACCTAAACCTAGAGATCGTTTCATGCAGGAGTTGTTTCAACGGGTTGGTCTCGAAGTTCAGAATCTCATTCAGCCGAAAACGTATATATAGATATAGTGGCGTAGCTCGTTGTACCGCGTGAAGATGGTTTTTGGCCGAATGAGATTCTGGACTTCGAGACCTACCCGTTTCAACACAGATCGCAGACGAAGTGAATCTACTTCACTACGAATCGACTTTGAACAAGTTTTTTTTCATACCCGGTTTTTTTAAATCGCAAGGCGTTTAGAAGTGCCCCCATTTTCACAAGTCTTCCAACTTCTCCTCAAAAAAGTACACTTCAAACAACTACCTAACTGCCCAACTACCCAACTGCCTAAATCTCTAAGAATCCCTTAAAAAATCGTTTTTCCCAAGTAGCCAGATTCGCATACGTCTCGCGGCTATCCATCGCACATCTTTTTTTTACCTTTCTTGCATTTGTTTCGACTCTCTTCGAGTTCATACGCACCGAGTTTTTTCCCGCGATACGGTCATACCGCTAAGTACCGTCATCAGTATTTTAATTGCCACATCGCGACCGCGTCAGTGTATTACCGCAGGGGTCTTTCCCGACGGGAGCAAGAAGAAGAAGTAGTGCAACGTCGTGTGCTCGCGGTCGTGAAGTACCGAATAAAGGCAAAGGAGCGTGCGCGCATCTCCTCGAGATCCTCGTGCCGACGGGCGTTTTTTTATCATCAAGTCATTCTCTCTTTTTATCTCCTTTTCTCTCTCGGTCGACGCAAGGGACTGATACGTACGAATACGGCTAAGTGCCGAGACTCCTAACTAATACGGGAAAGAAGGAGAATCGATTCGCACATTTTTCTCGGCATTTCCATGAAGAATCGACCGTGCGTCGATACGGTTGCAAAGCGCGCGCGTGCGCGGCGGTAATGCGATGACGAGGATAATCGTCGTCATTATCATGATCATCGTTCCGATGACGGTCTTCTCGTTTGACGGATCAAAGCGGCCAGTCGAGCGTATTACTCGGAATCTTTAATGAGCCGGCAACGGTACACACAGAAACGGTAATGAATGAATCCAATTAAAGGTTGAATTGATTGAATGTAAAGGACAAGTACTTATATAGGCTCGTGATCTATGTGTTCGGATAAACGCTGCGTCAAATTAATGGTGGAACACACGTTGGCCCTATAGGTCCTCCCATTTGGGGATTTCTTAAAGCTGGTATTTCATGAATGGGGGAAGAACAATCTTTTTTTTTTTATGAGTTCGCGGTTTTGATAAGGAAGGAATGATATCTCGTTGAATTTAAGGACACCATTGATTTATTTTCGGCTTTAAGGGCTTTAAATACCCTTGCGTGCGCCAAGTAAATTTGGAATAGTATTATAGAGGTCATATGGTGAAAAAATGAGAATTATAGTTTTCATATTTTTCTCCATTTCGCAGAGAAAAATGTGAAAACTACAATTTTTTTATTTTTATTAACTTTCCAACTATAAGAATTTTTTTTTCAAATGTTAATGTTGATTTTCTATGTCTCTAAAACTATGTTTTTGGACAGAATCAGCACGATAACTCAGTCAATTAAAAAAATTTTTTTTTCTGACGAGAAGTTTTTTTCAATTTTTTTGTTCAACAGTTTTTTAGAAGTTATCAAACACTATTTTTTTAAGTGCATACTAAAGTTTAACATACGATCATTTATTTTGTTTAATATCTAACTCTTCTATTCTCATTCTGATCCTTTTGCTTCCTCATAGAGGAAGCTATGTTTTTTATTTCTGCAGATTGGATAAGGTTTGGTGAAGTTATGATGTCGACCGTGGTTTTCATGAGTAGTCCATTTATAAACCCGTTACGGGTATAAACCCGTAAAACATAATATTAATATCAATAAATAAAATAAATAAAATTTCTCTTCTAGTTGAAAAGATAAGAAAAAACATGAAATCAACAATTTAATTTTCTTTCGCCACATAACTTTCATAATAATCTAAATTGACTCGATTTTCAGCACGCTAAGAGGTATAATAACGAATAAAAAAGCATAGTTTAAATAATAAACTAGCATCAAAGCCACAAGAAGTCCAGCTATTTCGCCAGCTCAAACTATCGCCGTTTTCACCCCAAAATACGATTTTCCTTTCTTCCCCTTTCTACCGCTTCCAAGGCCAACAATAAAATAAACCAAACAGGTCCATCGTAGAACTTTGACAGCCAACAAGGAATCATGATAACGATAAGCAATGGTTATCGCTTTTATAACGCTCGAAATCGTTGAAAAATGCAGGGCGACATTGACGTACGCGAGGTTCGCGATCGCGAATGACGATCATGACGGGCACGACGAGTACATTCACGGGCCATTAAAGTGCGCCATGGGCAACAGCGGTCAATCCACGCCGGCCAGTTTCCTCGGACATGGCGAGAGTTGCACCAGGTGGCGCAATAAATACGCGTGTCGCATTAGTATGGTCAGACCGCAACCGACGATACAACATAATCTACCATCCCTGGCTCGCCGCCACGCCTCGAGCTTGCGAGAGGTGAAACCCAACGGGCGAAATAGCTACGTGTAGCCGGACTAGCATCAACGCAACAACGAGCGAACGGGCTTCGTGCAATCGCTTCGTGTTTACGAATGCATAATACATTCTCGACGGTTCACCCCCGACTCTCCCGATCTCTCCCCCACCCTCGCCTTCACCCCCGGATCTCATCCCACGTGTCCCTGGGCTTGGTTCGTTCCCGCTTTTCACGACCCATCGTGAATGCGAAATACCGAACGTCACCTTCGACAGCCAACGGACGGGCGATGATGGTTCAACGAATGGCTCTCCTCGTCCATGCCTCCGTCGCGTGAAATTTCTCAATGTTCGAGTTTGTGGATGATCGAAGGATTGTCGATGGGTGTTGTTAACCCGATTGGCGTAACGTGGGGTCGATTTGACCCGGACAGACGTTTTTAGAGTTGCCGCGGTTCATTTGTTTATTGTTAGTTTTGTAGGGAATGAACTTACGGAAACTTCTCGTAGTTTAGAATGTCGTCGTGAAGTGAAAACCCTGAGGTTTGTTTGTGAATTTTTTTTAGATTTTTAGGATGGTGTTTTCTATTTTTTTGGAGCGTTGGATCGATTCGATCGCACACTTTGAGGGTGCAAAAATCAACGGGACGATACTTGGGTTGATAATCAGCAATGGAAGAGGATGCTAAACGGTCACGTCGTGGGAAAGGTTTGTAATGGTTACCAAAAGGTTCTTTGAACCCCAAGAGCTTGAAGTTGTAATCCGAATCACCGTTTTTGTTATTTCGATATGAAAACAATGCCCAATTTTTTTGGAAGACCTCGAGAATTAGTCCCCGCCATTTTCGAACCCTCATTACATCCCAACGAAACGAAAAAGGACCCTTGAACCCGGAGACCCTTTCAGAAAAGGTCTTCAGACACAAAAAGCGAGTCATAAGTTACCATACCTGGCTGCACCATTGATTTCTCTAATTAAAATCCACCGGAGACGTTTAAATCTAATGAATCGAATCAAGTCCAACTGATCACATCAAACTAAAAATGAACCATGCGATACCAAACTAGTCCTCGCTATTTTTCAACCCTCATTACATTCCGATGAATCGAAAAAAGGACCCTCAAACCCGTCAAACCCTTTCACCTGGATTCAAAATGTGTCCCGTTGACATCAATCCCGATAATTTCCAAAACAAAACGATCTTCACAGTCGGACAGTCCACAAATCCGACGCGAGACTGACGTTGAAAAAGCAATAGGTGCAGTAAAGAGAAAGAGATCGTCCCCCGTTCGTTCGGTAGGGTGGGTATGCGGACGCGTTTGATGCCTCGTCTCGTGCATAATGCAGAAGAGCGACGAGTTCAGCGAGCAAATGTTGGACGCTAATACATCTTGATGATAGATAGGGAGCATGTGTTTGGTCTTCGCAATGAGGCACCGAGAGAAGGGATAGCTCGAGAGGGGCGATAGGGGTATTATCGGGGAGAGGGAGGGAGGTTCGTCGCGGGGGTGGCTGGAAGGCCCTGAAACCCAGGAAGTTTCCGTCTCTCTCTCTCTCTCTCCCTTCTCCTCCTCCTCTCCCGGCCTTTCTCGCTACCTCTCTGTCTGTGGAGTTTTCCCGTCCGCCAACAGTTGTGAGTCCAAGCACGTTCCCGTCCGACGAGCGTACGTGCGACACGACTACGCTTTTACGCTACTCTCTGACTCCTCTCCGTACCCGCTTCCTCTCCTCCTTCTCTTCCTCCCACTCCCCCCGTTACCCTACGCCGCTTTCCTTCGCTTTCTTCCGTCGTTCCATCGACTTTCCACCTCCTAGATTCTACACTCTCTTCCCTCATATTTCTTTTCCAACGAGTCGATACTCCATTTTTTTGTTTTTTGGGTAACGACTTTTTGGTTTGAGCTCATGGAGACACCCCCAAAACGCGGGGGGGGGGGGGGGGGGGTATAGTTTTCGCTTTTTTGGGGGATTAGGGGTTGGTCGAGTGTCCTTCCGGCGGATCGGTGGCTTTCTCGCTTAATATTGTGCACAAGAGCGCGAAAGGGAACGATGTTGATGGGTCATTTGACGGGTTGGGGTTGAAATTCCGAATGGACTATTGTGTCGACAGGTCAAAACATTTTATTATCGTATTATCTCGTTTGACTTGAAGTTTAGCGCGTTGGTGAATATAAACAAACTTGTAGGAAAATAAATTCTCAACAAATTTTGTTATGACTATTTCAAGTCAAAAGTTGAAAACGGGCGAGTTATTTGACAAAAATGAATTCTCGTTAAATGCAAAATGGCGGCCACGCCCACCGCTGGGAGCTAGCCAGACTTTTGGATCAATTATCGTAAGTATTAAGAGAGTACAATAAGACTAATGATAATTGATATCCAATGACGTAACGACTTTTGTCGCTGGGTGCCCCCGTCGATTGCAAGGGTTCCGTTCTAGGGTACAGAACCCTTAAAAAAAACATGCAGCAGTACATGAAGCAGTTGCGATGGGACGAGTGGTGCATTCTACCGGACGACTGCAGTTCACGCCGATAAAGTCGGAAATGGTTCGTCCACATCGGTGCCAACACCCAGAAGGTATTTATTCCATCCGTACATGGTAAAGCACCCGGTATCCTACCGGCTATCTTCTGGTCCTACATTACCGACCGTCGGTAACTAAAAAACCTCGCTCCACACCACCCTGCACATTTTGGGTGCCTATCGAAGTTCCAAATATTTGATGTACCGGCAGATCAATAAATCTAATCGAAATTCTCCGAAAATATATGTTCCGAATGGACATGGCTCCGACTGTCAATGTCTCGAAAGATCAAAATCCCGAAAACCAAACCATTGGCCGGTCAAAATTTCCAAAGGCATTAAACGGCGGTGTCAAGAATAGAATAAGTTGTCCTACGCCGGGACGAAGTAAAACTATTGTCCCAATCTATCTATCTGCCTCTGAATTGCTGCCATTTTGACGCTGTTGAACGAGCTACGCCATTTTCTTTTTACTCATTACCTGACAAGTCTTTAGTTTATGTCTGACAAACGAACCCTCGGGCGAGTAGGACGCTGTCAAAAAATATTGGGAGGTAGTTCAACGGCATTGAAGTATTCTCATTTGATTTACATTGGAATTTCGTTTTTTTCAGTTATTATTGGTCCTACCAAGTCTGATTTAATCGTGCGGTATTTCCTAAATAGGTTTTTGAAGAAAATAAAATTCTCTACAAAAAAACGGCTCTTGATCCGCGTCTGTTAATTTAGTTATTTACGAGTATTCAAAAAAATCAGCGAAGCCAATTGTGTCAGCGTCGTAAACAATCTTAGTAAATTTAGAACATTACTGCCCATTTGCTTTCGAATTTATCGAAAATGTAGCGTACCAAATTTTATTAAATATGTACCAGTCAAAAACGATTGAATGTACAGAGTTGTCAAAACGATTTTATTGTTGTTCA
This sequence comes from Sussaba pulchella, assembly GCA_963971145.1. Classification (NCBI taxonomy): domain Eukaryota; kingdom Metazoa; phylum Arthropoda; class Insecta; order Hymenoptera; family Ichneumonidae; genus Sussaba; species Sussaba pulchella. The sequence goes on from OZ020164.1 coordinate 4,488,814, forward strand.
TCAATTTTCATCAAAATTGATACAAACAAAATTTTTCTACTAGCGAGGGTTTGTTTTTAGACATGGATTAAAGATTTTTCAGGTGACGAGTAAAAAAGAAAATAGCACTCTAAAATGTCATACCCTAATATAGGTACACGTTTTCGAGGATTTGATTTTTCGAAGCATTTTAATTCGAGTTATTGACCTCCCAAAACATTGAATATTCGAAACTTCGATCCACAACCCACGTATTTATGACAAAAATCTTGACGAGAACTCACCGTGATTTGATTGATACGATCGTCGAGAACGTGGGCAGGTTCCAAAACGACTTCCTGAGCGATAAGACGCTCATGAGCCGCCCTAAATTCGAGATGCATGGCAGCCATTTCTCGTTGAAGAGCGTTCGCTCGTTGCGTCTCCTCCGCACGGGTCGACAGATTCTCCCACCTCTCGGTCAAACCTGAAAAATCAAAGAAACAAAAAAAAACAATAATATTAATTTTATTGACATTCCTCGAATTGGTATCAGCAATTTTTATCGATTGTTGAGATTACGATATCTCTGGCGCCGCGATCTGACGACATTTTCTTGTAGAACGACCCAAAATTAGTCTAATGACGTGATTACGAATTTTTGATAGCTCGCTTAGTTCTGGGGACGTCGATTTTTTGTATCCAAAATTCGAGTAGATCATTCGACTGAAATAAATTTAATATAGCAAACAAAACAAATTTCTATATAGCGATTGATTTTGGGAGAAATTAATAATGATGATAACGGAGAGCAAGAGCTCGTAATCATGCCTATCGATCGTTCTAAATTAATAAATCCGACTAATTCAATGGCTCTTGACATGATATCACTGAACTTTGGGCCAAGTCACTATCTCTCTCCCTCTCTATCTCTCTTATCAGCCCGAGATTGTTCGTTCATTCAGATGTTCACAAATATTCGAACAACCTAAAAATCAAATCAAAACCACAGAACGCAATTGAATTCTCTCATGACCACGCAAACGCTTTTACCGGTGTATAACACAACGACTCATAACTTTACGACCTTTCTCGTTGATGCTTTCGAGATTCGAGACCGGTTTTTTAAAATAAAAATGGTTAACGCGTCGTAGAAAAAAAACGTACGATGAGTCAGCTCGATAAAAATGCAAGCGTTGGGTACAGTAAAGAACAAAAACTTCGTCACAAAACACCGAACGCTTCGACAACGAGAAGTTGCCGAGTTAATTACCCGATTTGAGCTTCATCGCTGCGAACTCGATTAATAGCTTTGATGGAGATCTCTCCGAAGCTACGATGCGACTGTCTGACAAATCGTTGGATTTACTACTCGCGGCGTCGCTCGTGAGTTCGTTAAAAACTAGATTACGATCTCGTCCTCACTCTACCCATCTGGAAGATTGCGTAATTCTCGCGAAGTATCGGGATTC
>OZ020164.1:4490443-4531938 GCA_963971145.1 Sussaba pulchella
GATGAATAAATTTATCTTTCGCGGAGAAATCAATGAGGCATAAAAACGTGTCGTGGATATATTTTCGTCTCTCCCCCCTCCACCCCTTCCCAGACCCCAGCCGGCTCTTAAAGAACAAACTGTACGATCCGGCTTATGAGTTCGCAATGTATTCGCGAGATATCCATACGGCTTCATCGACCTCTTTCTTTTCATACGTTCGGCCATCTCCCCCTCGTGCCGATGACTCGTCCACGAGATGGCGTCAGGTACGGAGACGATCCCTTTCGAAAAGAGAGGATAAAAAAAAAACGAGTCCTGCGATTCGTGCGAGATTCAATCGGTTAGCTCGCTCTCTACTCATTCAAGTCGATAATCTGCCCAAGCTCGTATCTCCGACCAACTTTTACACTCAATTTACGTGAAAAAAAAAAGATAGAAACGAGATAAAGAAGAAAAATGTACGTTTTTCCCATCGAGGTGAAAAGACACCGAGAAAACTGGCAATTTCTCGAGCATCAAAAGATCTCTAAACACGTATATTTCTTTCTCGCTCGCCGGAGAAAGTTTTACGGGAGAAGCAATCTTTCTTTCGTGTATTATTTTTTTTTCCTTTCCTTTTCTTTTTTATCCTTTTCTGTTTTTTTTTTGGCTTCTCACTCTCGCTCACAGAAGCGTGGATAGTGGCTCAAAGTGGCTTTGGGGCATGAGCGCGACGGCGCCATTATTTCCGACGATCCGTATATGGAACGCATCCAAAGAATGGAAAGTGGAGAGAGAAAATTTCCGCCGGTCGGTTGATGGCGAAGGTATCTACCTACTGCTAATAGCGTTGGCCCCCGGGTCGAGTCTCGTTGCGTTGATACGTCTCGTTATTAGTCGCGGGTCATAAATTTCTGCGAAGAAACAACGCGTGCAAACCAGATCGGCCTACAGTGGGCTCGTACGTAAACGCTATTGTTACTCGTTACACGGTAATGTTAGCAGCAAAAGCTCGGATTAACCGACCATGCGCAGACCCCCTTCCGCGAGTCTCGCGATAGTTCATTGTTAGTCGTACGTAAGGTGGTTGGAGGTCGATGAAGAAATTAAAGAGTAAAAATTAAAAATCAAAAATTAAAAATTTTAAATTTGAAACTTTAAGTTTATAATTTTTAATTTTTAATTTTCAATTTTTAATCTTTAATCTTTAATTTTTAATTTTCAATTTTCAATTTTCAATTTTCAATTTTCAATTTTCAATTTTCATTTTGCAATTTTTAATTTTTAATTTTCGATTTTCAATTTTTAATTTTCAATTTTTTTTTTTAATTTTTAATTTTTAATTTTTAATCGTCAGTTTTTTACTTTTTATTTTCAATTTTTTATTTTCGACTTTTCATTTTCAATTTTTTATTTTCAATTTTTTATTTTCAAAATCTAAGTTCAAAATCTAAATTTCAAAATCAAAATTCTAAGTTTTTTATTTTTAATTTTTAATTTTAAAGTTTTCAATTTTAAATTTTTAATTGTCAGTTTTTTATTTTTTATTTCCGACTTTTCATTTTCAATTTCTAATTTTTAATTAAAAATTCTAAATTTTTTATTTTTTATTTTTTATTTAAAAATTCAAAATTCAAAATTTTAAATTGTTAATTCAAAATTTTAAATTAAAAAATTTTAATTGAAAATGAAAAATGAAAAATAAAAAATGAAAGATAAAAAATTATAAACTTAAAGTTTCAAATTTTTAATTTTTTTTTTTTAATTCTCAACTTCCCGATTATAGGGAAGTTATTAATTTTTAATTTTTGAATTTGAAATTTTTAATTTTCAATTGTGATATTTAATTTTTCATTATTTCGAAAAAAAACCCTGTTCCTACAGCGTTTTTTAAAAACTACCCGTAGAACCCGTTACGGAAATTAATCGCGACAAAGGCGACGCGGCCGAGTCACCAGAACGGTTCGTTGCGTGAAAGAAATGAAAACGGTTTGCCAAGCTGGGTCAACGTTGTTAATCGGTTTAACGGAGCGCCGCTACGCGAATAACTTTATCGTCCGGTTATACCGAAGTGAAATAAATAAAAAAAAAGCGAGAATAATAAAAAAAAATAAGCCGAACGTTCTTCCTCTCGTTCGATCAATGTCTCGGTATTGTACGGTACAATATGTTCTTATCGGGAATCGGATAACTGTTAACATTCTCCTTACGGTCAAAATTTACCATTATCGCATCGGCCTGTCGCTCGAGGATCTCCGATCGAAGGCGTTTCTAATTACAAAAGTTGATCATAACGTACGGTTGGGTGAATGGAAAAAGAAAAAGATGGAAAATTCATCGGTAATAAAACGTTTTTTTTTTTTTACATTCGTTCGACTTCTCGCTCGAAGTTTCGTTGTGTTTTTTTTTTGTTGTCTTTGCCCGTTGAGCGAGCAATCAGACCGTTGAGTTTTTATTTTTCATTCGTTTTCTTCGGTTCGGCCGGATGGAAGGCTTCGAAGAACCGAGTAAACTCGAGCCCGACTAACGGCAAACGTGATTTTTAAATTGTTTAACGACGGTTCTGGATAAATAGAATCGATGGTACATATGACGACACGGCATTAAAACGATTAAACAAGCATTGACCGCAAACTGGGCAACATACCGGGTTTTTGCGATAAGACGTCTATGGGCTTGTAATTAGTGTCATTTTGGCATTCAAAAGGTTCTCATACATATAAAGATTGTTCCTAAATAGGAATCCATGGGCTTCTCGACACCAACACGTTTATTTTTAAATAATATACGTTCGTTTAATGAGAGATTATTTTTATTTGAAATATTCAAACGATAGAACAGTCTAAAATAAATAAATGATTCTTATTATCTTGAATAATTATAAATATATGAGACAAATAAGAGAGAAATAATAATTGCGGGCCAAGAATTATTTATATTAGTATTTTTCATTCAGCTATTCGATGAGGAATCCGAGTTAGCTTTGGAAGAATTGTTGTTTGAAATAACGGCCCAAATGGGTTTTTTATCAGAAAAACCTGCTATCTGCCTGATCCTCCAATGGCTAATCAGGGCAATACATTATAACAGATTTGTAATGTCGGGTTAATGTTCCTATTTGTCGTAGGACAACTTTTATACCATGTATTTTATTTGTTTTTCAATGAGGAAGACATTTAGGATAATAACATTCTGTTAACTTAAAAAAATATATTGAAAAAGTTGTTGATAACGAAGAAAAACCTAAATAACGCCGCACGTTAGCCGCGTACTTTGTATTTTAAATGAGGTAATCTATTACCTCAGTTATCCATTCTAGGGTTGAAAATAAGCCCCGTTAGCCCGATTATCCACCCTTGCACCCCTGCTGAGGTCTCATTAATTTGTAAACCTAACCCGCAGCCTTCTCGTGGCACACATTGATATCTTTTTCACTGTTTCCACTCCCAACACCGCCGATTATCAACCGCGTCTCGACCAATTTCAAATGCAAATTCCAAAAATGCCCAGGAACTGCATAATAATCATTTTCTGATAAACTAAAAAAAAGTTTTAGGTTATTTCTCTGCATGAATTCTCAGAAACTGCATAATAATCACTTCCTGATAAACAAAAAACAAGATTTAGGTTATTTCTCTGCATAAATTCCCAGAAACTGCACAACAATCACTTTCTCATAAACTAAAAAAAAAGATTCAAAAAGTTGATGGCATCGAAAAAAAATCTATAAATTTGCCAAGTTGAGCGCTTAATTCAAATTTCCGATGGGTCAAAGTATTGCCCTAGTTTCCGCCCTCTGGGGTCAAGTAACTATTTTCCCGTGCCAATTTCGCAACCGAGCCGATCTTTTTAAATTCAAAAAACACGTTGTTGGCGCGCGTGGGACTTCACTCGTTTACTTCGGCCCACCCCGGGTTTACGTAATACACTCAGCTGGTTCGCATTTGCGCACGTACGCACACACGCCCACACACATGCACACATGCATGGCACATTTGCCGAGCAATGCGTAACCGTTGCGCCCTCTGTGCTTCGCCACGCGACGCGTTGTTACGTGAAAGGAATAGACGCGGATAAATATAAACGCGAACGGAAACGACTGAACGATCCGGTACAAGGTCGCGCTTCCTCTCGTTCGCATCGAGTATCGGCCCCTTAATATCGGTAGATTGAAAATCGTCGTAAAATCGGATAATCGTACCGGAAACAGCCGAATTCCGGATCTTGTGCACGAGCAACGACGACGGAGACTCGATGGATGGATCAAGTTCGTGATAATGGGGAAGCTGCTGATTCGGGTTGCTGACCTACGTAACGTATCGCATGATCCGACGACGTTATCGTGTATCATCTATCGCATTCCATCTACCCAAGTGAAAAAAAAAATGTAGAGCGTATATGAAGAACGTAATGCTTTATATATGTAATCGGACATATATGGCCTGTTCGCAGATACAAAAAAGATTTATAGACAATTCATTCACAATTCATTCGGATAGTGTTCAATGTTTATCGTTGGTATATAATTGACGCATATACCCTTTGCCGTCTACGTACAATTTATATATGGATTTTAACTCCATTCGAATTTTAGTTTCAATGTTTTTAAAATTTGATTTATGTGAATCAATAGAATAATAATAATCATTATTATTATTAATTAATTAAGTATTATTATTATTAATAATGACAATAATCATTAATAATAATAATCATTATTATTATTATTATTGATAATAATAATAATAATTAATAATATTTATAATTTATCATTATTATTACTGTTATTGATAATAATAATAATAATAATCATTATTATTATTATTATTAATAATGATAATAATCATTATTATTATTATTGTTATTAATAATAATAATAATCATTATTATTATTATTGTTATTAATAATAATAATCATCATTATTATTATTATTGTTATTAATAATAATAATAATCATTATTATTATTATTAAAATAATATTTTTTATAATCGTAATTATAATAATTATTCATAATAATAATAATAATAATGATAATTATTATTATTGTTTGGATAAATCAAATTTTTAAGAAATTGAAATTGAAATTCGTATATAAATTCTACGTCGACGGCAAGGTCTATAACTGTCAATTCGAATTTGAAAATATCTATATTCAAATAATATATAATAATAATTTTAATTATTATTATTATCAGTAATAATAATAATAATCTATATATAACCGCTCGATTCATTGTATTCAAATTGTCTAGGTGTGTTATGTATGTTTAATTTTGAACATAAAAGTGATATATATATGCTCTATATACTCCATATATTTATTCTTCCACTCGCGGGTTGTCCATCAGTCAACGGTGACGTTATAAGACCGTACGATATACACGTATGTTTTATGAAACACGAGTCGCGTTCCGTCTCTTCCACCCTCGGCAGCTGCATTCTTCGCGGACATCGATACGTCGATGATCGATCGCACACGGAATACCATCTAACGTCGAACCAAAAATATCAATTTCAAAACAAACGAAAAAAAAAAAAAAAAATACCTGGACGTTGTGTACCGGTGACGTGATTGGCGGATACATCCTCACCGGTGATGTCAGTTTGCACAAACATCGCTGAACGTTCCACGATTCTCGAAACGTCATATCACTATTTCGTCATCGGTCTCGTTCGCGCCCGGCCTTTTTCGGCACGCAGTGCAGCATCGATTATTATCAATAATAATATTCTCAATATAATATTATTATTGCTACAATTATCGTAATTATTATCGATATAATAATTATTGGTCTTCGCGCGAACTGATTTATTTATTTCTTTTTAATTGATTCTCTATTGTAGTGTTATAATATATGTAATATTATTATTACTCCAATTATTTTAATTATTATCGATGTAATAAAATTATTGGCCTTCGCTCCAACTGATTTATTTATTTATTTTCAATTGATTCTCCATTGTAGTATAATAATATAATAATATTATTACTCCAATTATTGTAATTATTATTATTGATATTATTAATCTTCGCTCAAAATTATTTATTTATCAATTTTTCAATTATTCGGTACTTTTTCTTCTAGTATAATAATATAATATTATTATCACTCCAACAATTGTAATTATTATATTCTCGACATTACAATTATTGATCTTCACTCGAAATTATTTCTTCATTCATCTTTCACTTATCCGGTCCTTTTTTTTCTACTATAATAATATAATATTATTATCATTCCAATAATCGTAATTATTATTCTCAATGTTACAATCATTGATCTTCACTCGAAATTATTTCTTCATTCATCTTTCACTTATCCGGTACTTTTCCTTCCACTACAATAATACAATATTATTATCACTCCAATTACTGCAATTATTATTATCGATATAATAATCATTAATCTTCCTCCGAACTCATTAATTCATTTATCTGTGTATTTAAAAATTTTTTAAAAATCTGATCCCCTCTCAAAGACCTTCTGTGTAAAAACGAACGACTCCGAAACATCGTAAATACTCGGGCAGATGTGTCAAACGTATGAACGATCGCGAGATTTACGAGGCGAATCGCCTCGAACCGAAAAACGTACTGACGCACGGGATCGAAGAACGAACGTTCGAAACTCCTTCTCACTTCTCGAATCGTGAAAGTGCGGCAACGCGGGGGTACAAACAGGCTCAACCTCGCGGTCGGTATATAAAAGCGGTACATACGCGCTCGAGAGACCGCGACGCGAAGCCAGAAAGCCAGAAAGCCCGACGTGAAACCGTCGGCCGGCTTCGTTTTGCCTTCGATGGCCGATTTTGCTCGGTGGCTGCGTCCGGTATTCTTCTCCGACCTCATCTCGTGGCGGCCGCATCGACGGTGTGGACGCGAAGACGACGATGACGATGGCTTATAAGGCCAGAACGAGAAATAACACCGGCCACCATCGCGATTACGAAGACTTTACGAAGACTCCGACATCCGGACGTTTGCGTTCGCTATTCGCCCACGATTTTTTGAGTGGTTCCGAATTTTTTTTTCGTTGACTTTCTCGTACGATACTTACTTATTTTATTTTTACAAATTTTTTATCTCGTTGGGGAGATTTTCGAGAATTGTTGCAATCGTCGCGACGTTGGGGTGGGAATGGAGATAATGCGAGACATTTTTTTTTATTCGATTTGATGATTTTTGTGTCGATTTGTTTCAATGTCATCGCAATCGATATTTGATTAGGGATATTTTTAATTCTGTTTTTTTTTTTTAATACTTTTGGGGTTTTCTTGGATTCTTTGCGTCGTTTTTTGGGTTGTTTGGGGCGTTCGCGTTCTTTGGATTTTCTTTTTTTTTTGTTTGTTTGTCAATTTATTCAGAGAATACGTTTTTGTAGTGTTGATTTTTAAATTTGGAAAGAAAGGATTGTTTGATTGCAATCATTATAATTTCGTTGAAAATACTGATAATTATCGATGTTGAATATGCTTGTGTTGAACAAGTGTGGGCTGAATTTGTTTGTGTTGAATTTGTCTGTTGATTTTGATGTTGATCTACCCGTCCATTAACCCACAACCGGCGGTTTTTGTTTGCGTTTTCATCTCGTTATGAATTGTTTCAAATATTTTGCCACTTTATTTTTGAGAAATAAACTTTGCGTACATCATCAAGAATGTTCAAAGCATGTTCTGTAATTTTTGGAACCACTTCGGGCGGATAGTTTGCTAACAATCGTTTTTTGAAAACTGACTGGGTGAAATCCACCCGGTGTGCCGGCCGTGATATTATTTTATAGTGTGACGGTGAAGAGTTTAAAGGGCATGTAACTGCGCCGGGCTTTTTAAAAATTGTAAATTATGACATTTGATCGATTCAACGCAAGACCCAACATTTTCTTCTCCAACACATAATTCAACATCATTTTAATTCGTTTCTTGCATATATTTGGGTTTTTTGGGTTCATTGGATTTTTTTTCCGTCAATTTGTTCGTTAATTCACCTAAAAAGACATACAAGAATTTTGCATTGTCAATTTTCAAATTCGTGCAATCAGTAAAATTTGGTTCCTACTATTTTACTTTCAAAAACATTTAAAAAAAACATATGAATAAATAAATATGAAAAATAAATAAAAATAAAAATAAATATTCAATAAATAAATAAATATTTTTCTATTTATTCTCATTTCTCGTAATATCTCCGAATGGATTGTCAACATGCTCAGTAATCAATGTTGAATACGTTTGTCCCCTATTGATTCCAAAGATCATTCAATAATCAATCGATAAAAGTGTATTCAAAATACTTTTTCAAACAAATAACTCCGACCAATCATCACCGAACAATCGACATTTTCCCATTCCCGCAACAACAAATAACCAATTTGGCTAAATTATCGTCCTCCAATTTATTCCAATATTCAACAGCAATAATAATCCACGATAATTTACAACCAAAAGTATTTTAAATACATTTTCACCGAACGAAAACCCATCTCTACTCTCCCATAAGTCGACTATCCTCGTGTTATATCGCCCTGCGCGTATCATTTGCAGATGCCGAACAAAAATCCAACCCGTTACGGTAATCGATTCGCGTTTACTCGCCGATTTGTCGCAATTAGAGTTACGGTCGGACAATTATCGCAACGTCCGCACCAACCACCGGCTCTCGCGGAATATTTTATCGCGCGCGAAAGAAGACTCCGTGGGTGGCAATGGCGCAGCAAAACCGCTTAACATTACCGTGGGCAACTTTGAAAGGTTTCTTGTCATTTAGATAAAGCTACAATAAAATTTACAACTCGACACCCAGCGAAACTACCTCTCTGCGGCCGTGTTGCGGATGCTGCGCGGAGCGTTCGAAGATTTCGCTCGAAAGAATTTTTATTTCTTCGCGTTCAAAGCCGATGGTGAAATTTTTGCGAGTCAAGATGGAGAACGTTGAGAAGCCGATGCGGAGGCGGAGGAAGAAACTTCGCGGGTTAATGCGGGGTATCGACTTTCCACGAGTTCGTGTTACGACAGACGGTTGGGATATTGTGTGACACGTATTTCAGGTGTTCGAGCGTGTCCTTCTGCTCCCGCCGTGAGGTATTTAAAGGACATTGAACGTTGGCATGCGTATCAGCTGTGGTTCGAAGGCAAAATCGAATAGGGCGATTTTTTTTTCGAAAAAATTAGGTAATTATGCGAACGTTACAACGATTTATCTGGAATTGAGATATGTTGTAGAGGACAGTTTTCTGAATAATTTCATGTATATATGTTGGGGGCGGAAAAAAAGTCTTCATATGGTTATGCGTGGTTGAAAATTTGTTTCGATTGTTGATATTTATTTATTTAGGTTATTCGGGTTATTTAGGTTATTGAGGTTATTTACGTTGTTTAGGTTATTTCCGTTTGTAACCCGAAACGTGTATAATTTCCGATGACCCGAATAACCTCAATAAATGAATAATCTAAACAAATAACCTAAATAAATGTATGGAAAAAAATAATAATAATTGAAATAGCAATAAAAGAAATTGAAATTTCATTGAAATTTTTTTATTTATTAACGACCTTGAAACATGATAAAAAATGGTTTCCGCGCCCTATTCATATCCATATAATACAATGAAATATGTCTAAAATGGGCGTCTTGTTTTTCCATTTTTAAATTGGGATAAAAACGAAACTAAATAACTAATCGATAGAATTTTTCCACTAAATTAAAGGTGGAAGTCCGAACGACAAGAAAACAATATAGATTGGGTGTTTTGACCACGTTGACGAAACGAATAAATATGCTAAGATCTCCTATTGATAAAATCCGCAATAACTTGGTAGCCAACCCAATAGATTTTTTTTTAGTGTCTTCACTGTCTTTTCAACAAAAAATATGAATAAACGTTCGATATCTTGCTTTTCTATGAAATTACCTGCACAAATCACTGCAAAATATTCTAACCTTTCACGTCTTCAAACGATTCAACCTTTCGAAGCTTCCGCGAATGCGACTATATTTTTTTTCGAAGGCCATAACCTAAGGTTCAAAACCATGCAACGATTAAAAAATAATGCAATTGTCGAAAAATTATAGAATTTTTAACACCATCAGTTCTTACTGAATTCTTTCCAAAATTCCTATTCTTATCTTAAAAAGTTTTTAGCAATTAACACTAAAAAAATATTGAATCGTGTTGTAGATACGTCAAGAAGTAACTCCGAATTTTTCCTAATTTAAAAAACAACCAAAACAGTCAAAAAAACCGAATATAAATTCGAAAAAATTCTGTCTGCAAGCAATACGTGCAAAAAATGAGAAACGAAAGGTTAAGAGACGAGAATAACTCGCGCACAGATACGTAATTCGTTAGGTGGGTGAATCTCGTGCCAATGCAAATATCACCATTCACTCGATAAATTCTCGGGGTTTCGAAAGCGTGCAAAGTAATAAAACTCATTCATGCGCCAATCCATGCATATATCTAATATCAACAATTCAATCGTTTCGATCAACAACCAACGTTTCACATTCACGAAATCCAAACGAATTCAAGCGTGGGAATAAATAAAAAAATAATAAAAGCATTAGTAAAAGCAGCGATTTAAACAAATGCGTTTTTGTTTTATTTATTTATCAAATAATATGAATAATAATAATACATAATGCGTGTACAAAATTCTATGCAACTAGAAACAACGTGACAGCGAAAAAGATTTCTACGATATTGTCGAATATACTACAATAATCCGCAATCGTTGAATTAAAAAAAAAAAACTGATATTTACAAATCGGGTGATAAATAAAATTCGTTTATAAATAAATAACTATAAAAGAGTATTTTTTTTTGTTGAGAATTTCGGTTTCAAACCGATCTCTTTTCGATTTATTCTCGGGGTTTTCTGGGGGTAATTCGTTGATTGGAGGATGACGAGGAAATTTATCTGAGCGTGGATGGATAATATAAGATTGTGCAACGATGATGCGCTTTTATGGTCGATTATCGGAGGAACGAAGGAAGGACTTTAACGTTGAGGGCTTATTCGACGATGATCGTCTCGACGCGCAAATTGTACACCTACGGGACAGCGGATTCTGCTCCTCTTTCTGCCCTTCGCGCAAATTTCCGCCACTATTTTCTAACGTTTTCGATATTTCCGTGGTTTAGAGGCAAAACCGAATAAGTCAATTCGTTATGAAAAATGAGATTAAATCAAATTTTTGTACCTCGGATTATGGACATCGTTTTTAAACACACATTTGCCGAAAATTTCCCATACAAGAAGCAGAGAAATAACATTTTTTCGGAAGAATCGAATATTTTTTTCGTTAAAAAACAAAACGAGACTCATGTAAGATTTTTTTTTCCAAGTTTTCTTGGAACTTTTTTTAATCGGTAAAATAAAATTTCGTTGTTCGACAATGTATAGCGATTATTAATTGTCTTTTTTTTTTTATTCATAATTTACAGCAAATTACTAAAAATTAAAATTTAAAAAAGATTAGAATTAAAATAAAAATAAAATAATAAAATTAATAAAAATAAAATAAAATAAAATAAAATAAAATAAAATAAAATAAAATAAAATAAAATAAAATAAAATAAAATAAAATAAAATAAAATAAAATTAGAATAACTAATTAATTAATTAGTTATTGAAATTTTACGAAATGCCGCCTTAAATAGTACGAAAAACGGAGTGAAACCTGTGACGCGGGGTGATAAGACTCCCTCTCCAGGCGACTGCCTGCCTATATATATGAGAGCGCACCGCGGCTTCATTAGTTTTTTACGTTCAGCCATCAAGCTATAGACACTCTGCCGCTACGCGCGCCAGACTGCAAATGTAAAACTCCGTTTTTTTCAAATAAATAACGTTACTATAAAATAAAAGTGTCTTAAGAGTCAAATTCGCTAAGGCGAGTTGACTCCTCATTTTTTTAAAAACTCGTACGAGGAAATTTCCCCGTAACATTTTGGCGATCCTGCCAGGATAGTTTCTCACGAATCGTTATTCTCGAAAGTACGGATAACTTGTGGAGTTATTACGACGGAGACCCTGAACGAATTCAAAAAGAACTATCTTCAAAACGAACCACTGGACCGGAGGAACGGTAAAGCGCACGCCCTGCAACCAGACCGAAGGTAAATACTGTGTTTGAAAAAATATATATATAACAAAAATAATAATAACAAAGTGAAATAAAATTCGTGAGACTGAGCCCGCGAGCCCATATCTCTCGTCAATAAAAATCGAAATCCACCAAGCGGATCCAAATAAGTTAATTAGCAACTTACGCGGATTGCGCGGTATAAAAAATTACGGCAGGAGGCAAGGCTATCACCAACCACTGTCCACCATAATTAAATCAATAAAAAAGGCAGAAGGCAAGGCTATCACCTGCCACTGTCCACCGTAAAGATTAAATCTGGCGTATAGTGAATATCGCGAAAAAATAAATTATTCGACGGAAGGCACCGACAGCTCCGATACCGACGTGCTAGAAAAAATCCGTAATCCGTTCTATACCGCGCCAACAATGTCAAGGACACCTTCACCAACGGGATCCCAGTCGGTAAGGGAGAGTATGGTGGTCATTTTACACAAACTCGAAGGTATCGAGACGTCCATACGCACATTGGGAACCGAAAATGAAAAAAGAGCTGAGGAAATAGGACGAATTTGGAAACATCTGGGAGCGGAACTCGTCACGGAAGACGAAGAAAAAGAAAAAAAAACGAAACACGTATCACGGTCCCGACCGCGAACACCCGAAAGCTCGGACGATGATTCAACGGATGAGCGCCTCGATCGAAACAACGGCGCGCTAAATCCACGGACCGAAGAACTCTCGAAGGCTAAGGAAATCATCGATATCGTGCGCAGCTTGCGGGGATACGACGACGTTGGGGTTGAAGAATTCATAAAATCCGTGAAGCGCGCGAAAGAACAGTGCCGCGAACCCAAACGATTACTCGACCTAATAATTAATAAAAAAATTACCGAACAGGCTGAACGTGCTATACGATTCACCGAAATCAACGAATATAACGACTTATACCAAGCATTGCGAGCAAACATCACCAGTGCATCGTCATATGAATTAGCGCGCAACAGACTTGCGAACGTGAGACAGCGCGGTGGTGAGAACGTTCAGGCTTACTCTCAAAGATTCCGAGAAAAGTTGAACGAACTTAAATATTCCATCCAGAGCGAAGTGAGATCGACAGAACGACGTATCACTATCAGAATGGAAGAACGCAACGCAGTCAAAACTTATGTGATGGGACTGCGCGACGACATCGGGATCCTAGTGCGCAGCTCGAAACCCGCTGACTTGAACGACGCACAGTCAGACGCTATGGAAGCCGAGATGTGGATAAAAGAAAAAAATACGCTGCACCGTTCTGCGAGCGCCACGCGAGCTACACCGGGCACCGGCTACCGTCGAGATAACCCACAGCGACCGTCCGACTCGCGCTACCCACGGCACGTACCGACGCATACCTCCGACAATGAAACCCGAGATGCAGCGAGCCACCCTCGAACACCTATCGATAAAGCGAAGTTAACTTGTTCGTTCTGCAAACGTAACGGACATACGGAAGAACAGTGCTTCCGGAAGGCAAATTTTCGGAAAGGACAGACAGGAAAATTACCACCACGGATCAATCTGGTCGACGAACGATGGGACGAGGAAACCGACAAACAACTGATGGAAATATTCCAGGAGGAATATCAGACAGAGTCACAACAATCTGCAGCAGATTACAGTCCTGCCAATGGAAATTGGGAAGAACCGGAAGATCAGGACGATATCTAATTGACTCCGGATCATCATTAAACCTTGTAAAAGAATGCATGATCCGAAACAACACACCGACCACTGATGAAACGAAAGAATTCGCGATGGGAAACGACAAACATACCAGCACCAGAGCCGCCACCCTAGTTTTGCACGGAAAGAGACTCAAATTTCATGTAGTACCCGATAAATTTCCGATTCCAGACGACGGATTGGCCGGTCAACCATTATTGCAAGCCTTCGACTACCGACTTAGCAACGACGAACTTTCTCTCAACGGCATACGACACAAGCTGTACGATGACGGGTATTATGTACAACCGCACGGACGACAAGTATTAACCGTACGATGCCGGCTTAAAAAAGGGCATGTCGGAATATTTGACCATCCAATTATACCTGACTCGATTTATAGAATTCGAGACTACCAGATCCGCGTACCTATATGCAACCCGAGCATAGGAGAAATTCGCATAAATCACGAAGAATTAAAAATGCACAAAATAAAATTCGTTCAGACAAAAATCCATACAATCACACCAACCGAACTGGGCACGAGAATCCGACTTTTAATGGAAAATACGAGACTCGATCACACCGAACCGATGGACCGAGATAACCTCTGGAAAATCATAACGCAGTATCAAGACATCTTTACGCTTCCCGGAGATCCACTGCCGTGTAGCGAGACAACGACGCACGTCGTCACACTAGCCGACGGCAAACCAATCAACAACGCGAGCTACAAGCCTCCAGAATGCCATCGACAGGAAATCGCGCGGCAAGTGCATGAGATGCTAGAGAAAAAAATAATCAGAATTTCGAAATCGCCGTACAATTCACCAATTTGGGTAGTACCCAAAAAGGCGGACGCATCAGGAAAAAAAAAATGGAGAATCGTCATCGACTTCAGAAAATTAAATGAAAAAACGGAACAAGATGCTTATCCACTACCGATCATCGACGACATTCTAGATCACCTAGGAAAGGCAAAATTCTTTTCCGCATTCGATCTTAGTTCAGGATTCCACCAAATCCCAATGGAGGAAGGCAGCAAAAAATATACGGCTTTCTCAACACCAGAGGGACACTTTGAATATGAACGGATGCCTTTTGGGTTGAAGAATGCGCCTGCAACCTTCCAACGAATGATGGACACCGCTTTGAAAGGATTAATAGGCAAAACATGCTTTGTGTATTTAGATGATATCGTGGTATTTGGGAACTCGATGAAAGAACACAACGAGAATCTCATCATTCTCTTCGAGCGACTGAGGCAGACCGGATTAAAACTACAACCAGACAAATGCGAATATCTACGACCAGAATTGGAATACCTAGGACACCTAATTACAAAAGACGGAGTAAAACCGAATCCAGCAAAAATTGCAGCAGCCAGAGAATTTAGAACACCAGCGACACCCAAGGACGTAAAATCTTTCCTCGGACTTGCGGGATATTACAGAAAATTTATCAAGAACTTTTCGACCATCAGTAAGCCACTAACCGAACTTACGAAAAAGGATCAGGACTTCCTATGGACAGAAAAATGCGAAGAGAGTTTTCAGACATTAAAAGACAAACTCTGCACTTCCCCTGTTCTGAGGTACCCTGATTACCAAAAAGAATTCACGCTGACGACGGACGCTTCGAACGTTGGACTGGGAGCGGTCCTATCGCAAGATGGACACCCCTGCTGTTACGTGTCGAGAACGCTGAATTCGGCCGAGCAAAATTACACCACCACCGAAAAAGAATTACTGGCGATAGTATGGAGTATTAAGCGATTACGCCAGTACCTGTTGGGACGAAAATTCCTCATCCAAACCGACCACAAAGCACTCGTGTGGCTATTCAGCGTAAAAGATCCGTCTTCTCGATTGCTCAGATGGAGACTCAGACTCGAAGAATACGACTACGCCATCGAGTATGTAAAAGGAAAGGAAAACCAAGCGGCTGACGCACTCTCCAGAGTACAGGCCCTAACAGACATACTGCAAGAAGCCGTGGAAATAAGTGGAATAAATTCTCCCGCAACATCGGAAAACATAGTCGAGGAAGTTCCTCTTTTTCACGACGAATTTGTAAAATGGAGCGAAACCATTCACGCAAGTAGAATCAAGGAACTACTGAGCATGAACAAGGGTCCTTGGATGACCGTGACGAAAGAAGAAACCGACAATAACAACGATGTAACGCTTGGGCCATATGACGAAGAAGAGTGGATCAACAGTCTCGGGATAGCGGCGGAGTACCTCTTGAAAAGGAACGAACCGCTCCAATTTAATATTGCCGACCCAACAATCTCCAAATACGAAAGGGACGTTATAAAAGTCGCGTTAAACTTCCTCTCCGACCGATACAACCAAACCATCAAAGTGTGTTTCACGCAACAAGGAAAGTTGACAGAGGAGCAGAAACAACAAATTCTCAGTGAATGCCATGGAAAACCAGCGACCCAACACTTTGGAGAGAACAGATCGATCAAACGTTTAAAGGACAATCACGAATGGAAGAACATGGAACAAGAGATGATTGATTATATAAAAAATTGCGAGAAGTGCCAGCGAGAAAAATTGACACGCATACGCAATAAGGCACCAGCAATCATCCCCGAGACACCTACGGAACCAAACGAAAAAATTTCTATGGATATATTCGGACCACTACCGGTTTCAATAAAAAACAATCGCTATGTACTCAGCATCCAAGACAACCTGACAAAATATCTCATGTTATGCCCCCTAAAAGGACAAACGTCAGAAGAGATATTTACGGCATTGCTCGAAAACTATATCTACGTATTCTCAACGCCGAAGAACGTAATGACGGACCAAGGACGAAACTTCATTTCCAACATCATGCAAGAATTCGAAAGAAACTTTGAGATCAAACACATCAAAACAACCGCCTACCACCCACAATCAAATGGTAGTCTCGAACGAGCACACGCAGTTGTCAAGGATCTCATTAAAACTAGCCTTGAAACCCACGAAAGGAGCCAATACTGGGACGAATGTCTACAAGCGATCAGTTTTGCATACAATACTTCAGTTCACGAGACGCACGGGTTCACACCATTCGAGCTGACCTTCGGAAGACGAGCGAATCTGCCCTCAAGCATCGGAAAACATGCCACTGTCACGTACCACGAGCTTCTGGAACGATGGAAGACCAGACACAATTTTATAATTCAGCGAGCCCGGGAAAAAATCGACAAGGCAAAACGAAAGGCAAAAGAATATCAAGACGGAAAGATCACGAGAAGTCATAATGTATACGACATCGGAGACCTGGTCCTGTTGCACAACGAACGACGCATTAGAAAACTCGACACCGAATGGCTGGGACCATACCCAATAACCGAGATCCACGATAATAACAACATTACCATTAAGATCGCCGATGACAAAACCACGAGAATACACATCGATAGAGTAAAACCTTTCTATCACGTTGCAGATGAAGGTGGCGACGCTACTGCTACTCCTGACGCTTACGAGCACGAGTCGCTCGGAGCTCAGACTGACACCCCTGAATGAAACGACCATCTACGCAGAAAATCTGGGCGAAGCGAAGGTCTACCACGACACCTGGCGACTAATTGTTACCATCGACACGACAGGGGTCTGGGAAAGATACGTCAGAGCATGGCATATGCTGATGAAAACGGATAGGGTCTGCGGACAAGAGTGCGCAGAGACGGCCGAAATAAAGCTGCTCTGGGACCGAGTTGAAAGGGTCAGCAAACTTATCCAGACTCTACAACGAATGACAAGCCGAGGACGCGTCAAACGAGGACTCATCAACGTCGTTGGAACCGTTCAAAAAACACTCTTCGGAACACTCGACGCCGACGACCTCGACCACATCAACGAGGAAGTTGACAAATTGTACGCAAGTACCAACACCCTGGCGAACGGTATGTCAGAACAGACCAAAATAATAAAAGTCGCATTGGACATAGTACGTAAAGACCTAGGGGTGCTAGAAAAGGAGGAACTAAATAACTTAGAACGTAGTAATCAAATAAAAAACAGCATTAATAATAATACATTAAATATCCACATATCGAACCAATTAATAATCTTTTCGATGGTTTTAAACGAGCTCCATGAAGATGTTAACATCTTATTAAATGCAATCGGCGAAGGAAGACACGGGATAATCCACCCTCAGGTGTTATCGCCCGCGACGCTCATGAAGGGGTTGAAAAGTTTTGAGGAACAGTTTAACCAAAAATATTCAGTACCGTTAGAAGAAATTAATTATCAAAGGATTCTCGACATGAGCTTGATCACGATCAACGTAATGAATAACAAATTGATTTATATACTAGACACACCTTTGTTAGAATCCGACGACTGGGACATCCACCATTTAATACCGATCCCATTCGTGTACGGAACAAACTTTATCGCTGTCATACCCGAATCAGAATTCGTGTTGGTGAACAAAATAAAAACAATGTACATTTCCATAAGCGAGCAGTTCCTGACTCAATGCAAAAGTTTAGATAGAATTAAAATTTGTAAGCGCAGCCAGCCCAACTTCCGGATGGCCGAAACGAATTCATGTGATAACCAAATATTACACAGAAAAATCAATACCGTCAACCACCCTAAATGCCAGACGTCCTTATTTTCAATAAAAGAAATCGCCTATATTACACTTAAAAATCAACGAGGTTACATTGCTGTGCCTGAACGCGAGATGGTCTTCGACACGATCTGTAATAACAAAGCAAACACTGTGTCTATCACGCAAGCGACGCTGATAGAGTCTGACGAGGATTGCTTACTCAGCGGAGCAGGTGCAACGATTAAATTGTTACACTCTTCTAATCGTACACTCGACGTCCTATACGGAAAAAATTTTACGCTACAAATACCAGAGGAAGATTTAAACCTCATCTCATCGCGACTGTTACCCCTACAACACCACATAGACGTAGACGAATTACGAGAACTCACACATGACCTAAACGACATACAGACAGCCGTAGACAGTGTTAAAGGACAGCGCAGAACGAAAACGTGGACAGAGCGCACGATTAGCACCCTCACCGTATTAGGATATGTATCTTTAGGGCTAATAACGCTATGGAGCCTGAACAAACTAGGTTTATTCGAATGTTTATCCAAATGTATGCCAAAATTTCGTTTTCAAATCTGTTGTAATAAACAAATAAATTTCGGCGATAACAACCCGAGACCGATTCAGCGCGAGGTCATAGAACTTACGATGCCGGAACCCCTCGTGTTCCCAGCCGTCAGCAGGAGACCACGCTTTTCAGGAGCAAAGCAACTCTAACAACGGGGGTGTGACGCGGGGTGATAAGACTCCCTCTCCAGGCGACTGCCTGCCTATATATATGAGAGCGCACCGCGGCTTCATTAGTTTTTTACGTTCAGCCATCAAGCTATAGACACTCTGCCGCTACGCGCGCCAGACTGCAAATGTAAAACTCCGTTTTTTTCAAATAAATAACGTTACTATAAAATAAAAGTGTCTTAAGAGTCAAATTCGCTAAGGCGAGTTGACTCCTCATTTTTTTAAAAACTCGTACGAGGAAATTTCCCCGTAACAAAACCTAATAATAATAATTTTTTAAATTCATTTCTCTGTTGTGATCGAAACCTTCGCCGCCCAAAATCGTTATTTCACGAAAACTCTTCTTATTATTCCGTTTTTGCGTCCAAACCACAGATATATATTTTCGTAACTACGTGATTGTGAGTAACCTATTTATTATTCGATAGTACTACTCGCACCGGGAACGTTTTATTATTTTTTTTTCACTGAGCTACTGAACTAAAACGTTCAGGACATAAAGACGAATACAAGACCGCTCAGGGCAGTCACTAATACGGCAGTCGCGTAAGAAAACGACGCTAAACCGGACGGACGATTAATTTCATGATCGTACTTACCCCGCACTTGCTTCACGCTTTTTTCACCCTTCAGACAGCCACCGCCGGATTCCACCAGAGACTTCAGACACTTTATATTCTCCTTACAAACGCACTCCACTTCCATCTGCAACATGGAAGTGAAACATAATATGTATGCTTAAATACGTATAAAAAAATAACTTTGAAAAAACTTTAAAAAAAAACTGTATTTCAAAGGAGCAACACGAGGGAACGAGTTATAATTATTTTTACAACGTCTACGCGTGAAAGCGGCTTTGGCTTTGAATTATGGTTATAAAGTGCAGAACGCTGGCTCGGATTATTAGAAATTATTTATTTTCTCAGGTTGATGATAGAGGAAGAGGATAATTTAGATAATACGTCTACGTTTATCGTAAAGTTTTAATTAAAATAATTCAGATAAATTGAATATTTTAAATTCAATGTTTAATTTTTTTTAAATTGTCTATTTGTTGAATCAAAATTTTTTTTATAACAAAAAATAAGAGTAATAGTTTGTGCAGACGTCCCAGAAATTCGAAACTTATGTTAGAATAAAATTTCTCCGCGCGATTATTTATTGCTATTGAAAATAAAAGTTTATAATTAAACATTTGAACAAAAATAAAAAAATAGAATAAAATTTCAGCGTACCGTCGATTCCGCAGAATATTAATATCCTTTTGAATAAAAATCTCGATCGCATTATCGCAATAGTTTTATTTCGTTTTAATCAATAATTAGCTCACCCATGATTTATTTCTGGGTTAATTAATTAATAGGAGGTTTCAGGAATGAGTCGTCGAGGGTTTGATTTTTTTTTAAAATAATTATTTATTTTGTCACGTCGTTATCGCGGTACGAATTACGAGTAATTACCGACGATTTACATACTGGTTATCGCGAACGGCGCGAAAGCTCCGGTAATTTTATTTTTATTTCAACGTTACACACAATTATTCATTTGATTTATCTCAATGTATTTATATCGCGGCGAACGGGGCGAAGATCGCGGCGGAACTGCGGAGAGATTAGATTAAGAGAGTTTTTTGTGACTGACAGCGAGATTTAGTTTCATCGCGCGTTGCCCGACTAATTTGTCGCGAGTTTAAAAATATATGATTATCCGGCAATTTGCACGATTGTGAAATACGGTTTATATCGTCGGCCTACATTATTTAATGAGGAATCGGCTGTTTTTATATACATATATGGGGAGAAACGTCCCGAATCACCGGATTAAAACCCTTTTTTCTCCAGATGTGGTCGATGATTTTTTAAAAATATCTTTTGGATCTTAAGACATTATTAATTTTTTTTTTTTTTAGATTTTTTAGACCCCTCGCCTTCTTCTCACTGCTACCCCATATTTTTTTATCAAGAGGCAACTGTTGTTAACACCGTTTTTGATCAGATGACATTTTTTTGCTGCATAC
Organism: Sussaba pulchella; assembly: GCA_963971145.1. Lineage (NCBI taxonomy): Eukaryota > Metazoa > Arthropoda > Insecta > Hymenoptera > Ichneumonidae > Sussaba > Sussaba pulchella. The sequence continues at coordinate 4,511,538 of OZ020164.1, forward strand.
TTTGTCGAAATAGAGAAACTTTTTTTTTTATTGTAGTGATAATATTTTTTCAAATTATTTTCAATTTTGAATAAATTCGAGTTCTTCCGAAATTTCAATACATGAAATACATGACAATGGTTTTCCAGCTCAAAAATAAAAAAAAATGGAGATCTGTCTCGTAAAAAAATTGACATTTCGATTATTTTCGATAGAAAATCGATTTTTAAATTATTTTTCTTTCATAAAAAATACTAAAAAAATCTATAAAATCTTGTCAAATAATCTAAAAAAATTTTAAAAAGAAACAACGAGGTCGTAGGATCCAAAAGATAATTAAAAAATGTCCGCAACGTCCACATCGGGGGGAAAGAAGGTCCTCGATCCGATAATTCGAGTCGTCCCTCCTCAAACATATATTTTAAAATCATTCTAATCAATTTTTTTGTTCTCCAGTTCGTCGCGAAACGCGCGTCCAACTTTTATCAATTCCGTCAATCGAATTCCGTCAATCGAATTCCTTCCAATAAAAGTCTCCCTTATGCCGATCTTACGGTCACACAGTTACGACGAGCCAAGCGAACATTTTTCCGTGCCACAATCTGACGAACCTAATCGCAGTTTTCGCCGTTTTTCTCACGAACCAAAAAACTTTCCACAGCCAGCCACGTTTTTTGAACAACAACCGTTCAAGAATAATACGTACGTTGTCTTTCGGCCCACGAGAACCGTTTATTCTCGAAAAATGGGTTTCCATGTTGACGAGCTTTTTGTGAGATCTCTCGACTACTCGACGAACGTCTTCGGAATCGCTGTCGCTCTCCCCCGACGAATCAGCTGCATCCTGTTGCAATCAAATCAACAATTGAATCAAAATCAAAGCCTCCATAACGGGGCAAAGATAAACACAAGGAGACCAAACCGCCTATGGACGTACTTCACTAAAAGTGATCGGATTTTTGTCGCAAGCACACGAAAAACACAAGACTAGCGAACTTGAGACAGGAGATCATGCTTATTCGATCTCCCGTTCTCCAGTAATTCGTTTTGCAAAGATTGTCAATGAAATCAAACCTCACTTTGTGTCAGGATTGACCGACGGAATCAACGACATTGCGTCATCGTGCTTACAATTTTTCCGAAGAAAACAAAATGGCCGAATTGTCGGAAATCTCAGCCATCGGAGCTCGAGGGAATAAACGAAACATCGACGAAGTTTAGTTTATCGACAACTTGATAATTTCGATGAATTAGCATTCGTTGACAACCTTCTTATTCGTTTTTCACACGAACGTTTTACTCGGGAACTTCGCGCGCTACTGTAATTCCGACGGAAAAATGATCAAATTCCACAACGTTCGTTTGATCTCCTCGTGTTTATTGGTCATGGAAAATAGATTGACGAGGCTATGAGGTAATGACGTACCGATTGCATACGACTGCTCGCTGCGGGTGGCGAGCTGCTGCGAACAGCGCTCATGCTCGATGCGCAGTCCGATTGGCTGTCCAAAAAGTTTCTGTAATCGTCGCCGAAATCCAACAAACGTCGGGCTGTTTCGACGTCCGCCGTTTCGCTGTACGGCTCGCTCATGTATTTTTCCTGCGACGGAACGCGTTTTCGACGTTAATTACGGAGAATTGTCTCGTTGTGCGGGACACGCGTGCGACGGCTTCGTGGAATTACGAATTAAGGTCTTACTGGATGAACCGTCGGGCGAAAAGTTGGTCCGGAATGGGTGAATCGTGGATCTACGAGTCTGGATCATGTTTAGCCTTGCAAGTGGATAAGCTAATGATAAATTAACACTTGGAAATTTTTATCTACCACTTTTCATAGTGATTGAAGTCAAATTCGACGATATTGGCGTGTGGTTGACTGAGGTTTTGTCGGTGACTGTACAACTGTTTCAACTGTTTCAGACGATACTACTCATTACTTTTAGTAATTTCTTGACAATTTTTTAGTTGGTGCGTTTTAAACTAAGCAAAATGAATCTGTTGATCCTAAATGTTAATGATGTAGTTTTATCAGAATTTCTCAACTTATCGGCCATTTTTTTATATCCATCCAGTAAGACCTATAATTATGGTAATAATAAAAAAAAATAATAATAATAATAATTATTATTATTATCAATTATTTATAATAATTAATTAATTATATTTATTATCATTATTAATTATTATTGTTAAAAAAATGATAATAATAATAATAATCATGATACTAATAATAATAAAAATAATAATAATACTAATAATAATAAAAATAATAATAATACTAATAAAATAGTAATAATAATAATAATTATTATTATGATTATTATTATCAATTATTTATAATATAATATTCATTCATTATATTTATTATTATTGTTAAAAAATTGATAATAATAATAATAGTAATAATAAAAAATAATTATTATTATTATTATTATTATTATTGTTATCAATTATTTGAAATAATTCATTAATTATATTTATTATTATGGTTAAAAAACTGATAATAATAATAATAGTAATACTAATAAAATAATAATAATTATTATTATTATTGTTATTAGTATTATTATCAATTATTAATAATAATTAATTAATTATATTTATTATTATTATTATTATTATTATTGTTAAAAAATTGATAATAATAATAATAATAATAATAGTAATAATGAAAAATAATGATAATAATAATAATAAAAAATAATAATAATAATAATGAAAAATAATAATAATAATAATAATAATAATAATAATAATAATAATAATAATAATAATAATAATAATAATAATAATAATAATAATAATAATAATAATAATAATAATAATAATAATAATAATAATAATAATAATAATAATAATAATAATAATAATAATAATAATAATAATAATAATAATAATAATAATAATAATAATAATAATAATAATAATAATAATAATAATAATAATAATAATAATAATAATAATAATAATAATAATAATAATAATAATAATAATAATAATAATAATAATAATAATAATAATAATAATAATAATAATAATAATAATAATAATAATAATAATAATAATAATAATAATAATAATAAAAACAATAATAATAATAATAATAATAATAACAATAATAATAATAATAAAAACAATAATAATAATAATAAACCCACCTGATAACTATCCCAAGCCTGTTCGGAAAACGAATTATTTCCAAGACTATTCTTCTCAACGTCACTGTCACCGTTCAAAGCCCCGGCGCTGATCGGCACAGCATCCAACGGATCTTCCTCGTAGACCGAACAGCTTCTCGTGTGATTGCAAAACGTGTTGTCCTCGGTGTCGGCCGTCGAAGTGTCCGAACGACAGCCGGACGGCACGACCGGTGGCGTTGGATCGCTCACGATGGATTTTTCCGAATATATCTCTTGCTTGGCGGTGCATCCGGAAAACGATCCGGATTTCACGAGAGTCGTCAGACGACCGTTGCAATCGCGGGATATCGTGCGAATCGTTCGATTGCGATTTCCTCGACGAATCGACGAACGCTGCTGATTCGAACTCCCATCGCTTCCGGATTGTCCGATGGATCCTCCACCCTGTTGGACGGTCAAAGTTCGATTAAAGTTTTGTCGACGGATTTTGACGGCGCGAATTTTTTTTATTTTGCAACGCAATTTTTCGGTTGGAATCTTATTTTGCTTACCACCGTTTTTTTTCGCGATCGAGATTTTTTCTTGCGCAACGAATTGTCCTTGATCGCGCGTCCGTCTTGCCCGCTGACGTTTTCTTCGAGCAGCGTTGACGTGGAATTGTTGAAGGGAGCGCACGATCCGCTGAAACGTGGGAAATAAGGAATCAATTGTGATTCGTTTTCTTTTTTAATATATCATGAGCAGTCTGTGGAAATAGATTTGTAGAGTTGTTTTGTTTGAGAACAAAAATATCTGGTAAAGTTTGCTAGGCTCTCTGAATCTGGATTTAACAGACCCTAAAATATTCTCTGAATATTGAACTTGCATTCGATCTTTTTCAATTGAAAATTGATCGGTACTTTTTGTATTATATGAAATTGAAGGGACAAAAAGCGTGATTTTCCGAACGGGCTCAAATGCGATAGTCGAATTAAAAAAATAAATAACATTAGATAAAAAATATTTCTGATGAAGATTAAATACGATTAATTCTTCTTCAATTGAAAAAATAATGAAAATACCATTTTTTTTTTCAACTAGAATAATTAAAATAAAATAAAAACTAATCATAATAATTTTTTCTAATTTTGATGATAAAAAAATAAGAAAGATTCAAATTAAAATTTGAAAAATAATATAAAACTGAAAAAACCCACACATAAAATTATGTTCAAAGTAATAATAATATTAGTAATAATTTATTTTATTTCTTCATTTTGAAAAAAAAAATCTATTATTGACCTATTGATAAATATATTTATTTCATCAATAAATCGAATGAATCAAATTAATAGTAAAATTCTATTAAACTCGACGGAAAAAAACGTCATTCAATAAGTCCGATTCCTTCACAAAAACATGGCCATCACCCAGATTCGGGAAACGTGGCATCAATCGCGTCAAAGAAAGAACGAAAAAATTAAAACAGAAGCTGGAAATTCGATTAAATTCACGAAAAAAAAATACTCACGTAGCGTCCAACGACGACGATTTGGTCGGTGGCGTCGCGACGAGCTGATGAAGCGCCGTCTCGGAGATGGAAAATTGCGAAATCGTGTCGTTGGTCGAATTAATTTTCGCGGCTTCGGCAATTTGAAACACGCAAGAAACGCTCCAAGGTCTTGGACCGTCGGATTTTCGTTTGGTTCTCATGACGACTTTTGGCGTGCTCGTTTCCATCGACGACGAGTGACTCTCGTTGTTCAGAGTCTTCTCGTTTTCGTTGAAAATTTCTTGAGACAACGATTGCGAAACGCAACCACCGAGATTACCCTCGAAACGACGATAAGTCGCGACGCTGCTCTGAAGATCTTCGGAAGACACGGATTCCTTTTCAACGTCGGATTCTCCGGTCGTGTATTCGCCACTCGCGTCGCAACTGTCGAGAGGTTGAGGCCAGCACTGTCGGCAATGAACGAGACAATTGTATTAATTTTACGAAAAATATTTATAATGATTATTAATATCGTAATATTGCATCAGTAGAATTAGAATTAAATAAGAATATTTCGAGAATTCAATTGAATTAATTTTTAATGAAATAATAAAATTTTAATTCTGTATAAAGTGGAATTATTAATCAATGGGAATGAATATTATATATATTGATAAATATATAATAATATATTATAATATATTAAAATATTATGTTATTATTATTATAATATATAATAATATATTAGAGTATTATGTTATTATTATAATAATATACTATATTATTAATAATATTTGTAATAATATATTATATTATTAATAATATTTGTAACAATATATTATTTTATTACAATTATTATAATAAAAATTATTATAATTACTATTATATATTATTATTATTATAATAATAATTATTATTATTATTATAATAATTATTATTATAATTATTGTTATAATTATTATGTAATATACAATTAATATACAATTATTATTACATTTGTAATTATATATTATATTATTAATAATATTTGTAAATATATATTATATTATTATCATTATATTATTATATATTATATTGGTTATTATATTATTTATTGATAAATATATAAATAATATTAATCATCATATTATAATATTATTCTATGCCTTATAATTATTATTTTGTTATTTATATCAATATTGATACCAATATGTTCCATTTTTTTAAATATAATAATATAATATTACAATAATATAATGATGTTAATTATTATATTTATTAATATCAATATTTATTTCTCTATGAATTTATTATGATATTATAATGTTCATTATTATAATATAATATTATCCTGTGTCTCAACATTATTATTTCAGTATTTATATCGATATTTATACCAATATTTATAATATTTGGAAATACAATGATATAATGTTACAATAATATAATTGATATTAATTGTTATATTTATACATTGCATTATTTATTTCTCTATGAATTGATATCATATCATTCTTATCTGCAAATTATTGTCCGGTCCACGGAGTTCAACCTTTCCAATACTATCGCAACATCATTGAATAAAATATTATCATTCCAGTACAAATCAATGCAATCAAATCACCCGAAATATTCTCATCAACGAATCAATCGTCAATCCCTAAAACCCTTAAATCAAAATATTTCTCACCTGCGAAGCCGTTCTTCCCTCGCGTGAGTGAGTCGAATTAAGCTTGAGCCATTCCTTAATCCTCGCGTACTTGGCGCGATAATTGTCGGCCTGTCCTTGACCCTCAAAAATAAGCGGCGGCAAATTTCTGGACACTCCAGCCCTCCCTTCCTCCCTGACAAGTTTTTCCACTTCCAGAATCAATTTTTGTATATCGTTCTTCGTCTCGTCATCGCTCTCGTTCTCATCCTCGCGTTTCTCATCTTTCTCCCCATCTTCCCCGTGCTCCAATCTCGCATCCTCTTCCGGTATCGCATTCTCCATCATACCTTCGATGATTTCGTTGGATCTCGGACCGGACGAGATTCGTTTGATCTCGATATTATCGATTCTCTCGATAATCGGAGTTTCCCCGAAATCCAAACGCACGACGACGTTTTCTTTTTTACGCTCGTACTTCGTACGATAATTTTCGTTCGGTGAAGCTGTGTAGGTCCATTCTTCCTCCGACGATTCGTCAGCGTTGTTCGACATTTCGTCGTTCGGCAATCCACAATCGGCCTCGGAATCCGTGTCCAAATGTTTGAAATAAAACGTCGCGCAATTTTTCGATTTTCTGTCGGAAGTGCTGAAACTCGCCGTTTCGTCGACGGTTCTGCGACGTTTCGGAATATTTTGAGAATTGTTCGTACGATGAATGTTTTTTGGGGATTCGACGATACCGTCGACGACGTCGGGCGGCGAGGTAGCCGAGGGTTCGGGAATCGGTGGCATCTCGTCTTCCTCGCTAACGGCACCCTCTTCGACGTCACCTTCCTCACCCTGATCTTCGATTAACGGCGCTGCGGACAGCGAATCCGACGTATTGACTTGACGAGGCTTTGGTTCCGTCGTGCAAAGCTCTTCAAGATCGTCCTGAGAGATACGAGGAGAGTAAAGGAGAAAAAAAAATGCCGGTTAAGTGCGATTTCGAGTCGCGAGAGGAGGATTTAGTGTGAAATTTTTAATGATGGGTTTGTGGGAATCTGTGAGAGGTAGGAATTTTTTTATGGCTTTGTTGTAAGCTTCGAGCACGGGGTTTGGACTGCTTTTTTTTTTTTTTTTTTTTGGAATTTGAGGTCTGGTAGATTAGGGAATAAAGAGGGTGCTGTATTTTCTGATTGGTTTTGAGATTTTTTTTTTTTCAATATGGTATTTTTAATTTTGAAGGAAGTATTTTTGTTTTTTGCTCAACGAGTGCTTTTAAATTATACTCGACTATGTGAAATTGGAAAAAAAATTGAAGTAACTAATTTGCCACCTTCGTAATTTTTGTATGAATATTTCGGAGTGTAAAATAGTGCACGATGTGTGGGTGAATGAAATGTATAATTATTAGGGTTGCTTGACGAAAAAAAAATATCTGATTCCGTCGATAATTTAATTTTTTTGTAAGAAATTAAAAAAATTAAAAAAATTAAAAAAATGAGCTTATTTTTTTTAATCAATACGGAACCCTCAAAACGAAATTCCTTATAATTTTTTTTTTATTTCGAAAGTAGTGCAGGTGAGAATGTGCTTTGGAAAAAAAAATTTCGGCAGCGCTCAGACTTCAAGTATATACAATGAAAATAAACCTAACCGAATCTGAGCCCAAACGGACAATTTTAAGAGCTCCCGCAGCCTTTATACTGATTTCGCATTCGATTGACACGCAAAAAAAATTGTTTGACCAGTTAAAACCGATTGTTCTGGTAAATGCGAATATTCAGAGATTGAAACTGAGAGAACACATAATATTACAATCATTTGAAACAGACAATCATGAATTTCACAATGAATTTTTTCGAATTTTTTTATTTTTTAATTATTAAAAACTTACGAAAATATTATTTCTCTGCAGAACGAGAAATGGCAGAGAAATGGCAGAGACAGAGAAATAACCCCGATCATTTAAATTCGGATTGAATGCAAGCAGATGAGTATCAAAAGTCATAAATACAAGAATGAATGGTTCAATATTTATATTCACCGAAAGAATCAATTTCAACTGGTCAAACAATTTTTCCTTGTGTAAATCAAGTCCCAGATCCATACAACAATCCCAGAACCTCTCAAAATAGTCCGATATCACCTCGATGCAGCCAAACGTTTTCTAGAATTACATCCTCCAAATCCAACAATCGCCTAAACATTCTATCGTCAAAAACACACCCTGGAACATTGAATTTCAATACAAATTGCTCGCCCACGTCGAGTTTCAGCTGCGCCCTTTATTGAATTAAATTTCGTATCACAAGTGTGGGAGGCTCTACGCACGCTCGTAGCGAAGGAGAAGAGAGAGGAGAGAGTACGTTACGAACCGAGAAAACTCGTTCCGACGTAGCCTTCTCGTTCGCACCGGAGCGCACGTCGAAACGTCCGTTCGTAAAATTACATTTACACTCACCTCGAAATAAGACTCGTCGTCGATAATACGATTCTCCGAAGACATGTCGCTGTCGGAGCAGCTGGATGACGACGATGCACCGACGTTGCTCTCGCGATGAGCTCGACGTCGGGCCGAACCGACTCGTCTACCGATTCCCGACCCACGGGACGACCGCCCGCTGGTTTGCCCGTACGAATCTCTTCCGGACTCGCGGGACTGTCTTCGGCTCAGTCGCGGCTGCTTCGTCACCGGCTCCTCGTCACTGTCGCTGCTGCATCGGCATGAAACGCTCTGAAAACCGGGAAAATGAAAAAAAAAATTATAAAAATTTAAATATTTTCGAATAATGAATATTTTAAATGATAATAATAATATATAGGTATTATATATATTATATAATACACATTGTAATATAATAATATATAATGGTTATATTATTATTATATTTTGAAATATTTTTCATTTTAATGGATAAATATTTTTTTTAGTTTGAAGATTGGATGTTTTAATATTGAAAGATTGATATTTTCAATATTTATGTATGAAGATTTTTTTTAGTTTGAATGTTACTAATTTTAATATTAGCATTTGTGTGGAGTTTTAACGTGAGAAGTTTTCGTATTGAAATATTTTGTTCGTTTTGATATGTGGAGTTATAATGTTTGAATTTTTGATATTGACAGTTTTAATATTGAAATACATTCATATTGAAATATTGTTTTCAATTTAATTTTCTCTGGTTTAATATCCAGAGTTCCAATATTGAAATATTCTTTTTGTTCTGATATTAATAATTTTTTTTTTTAATTTGAATTTCGACATTGAAATATCGTTTAGTTTCAATATGAAAAAATATTTATATCGGAATGTTCTTTTGTTTTCAATTAGGAAAGTTTCGATATAAAAATATTTTTCAACTTTTAATATCAAAAGTTCATTCATTAAAGTATTATTTTTATTTTGCAAATTTTTTTATTCAGAGAAATAACATAAAACAAAACGTAATATCAACAATTGTAATATTATTACACATTGGCATATAGTTCCGTCCCAATTTTCCAAGTCTCGATAGAAAATTTTTTTTTCTAGTCCAAAACTCAAAAATTTTCATATTGAAATTAAAAATGAATTTTAACAGCGTCAAATAAAATCGATCGTCTATTTGCACAACACACCGAACAATCCTCCAGGAACAACAGTCGCTTGAACCGATGATCACTTGCACGAGTACGTAAACCAACTCTCAAATTCATGTTTATTGCCGAATCGGCTGTCTATCGTTGAAAATTAAACGCACGAAAATCCGACACACGAAAAATTGGAAACGGAGAAAACAGCCTGAACTCAGCGACGAGCGTCGATTCGTCGGTACTCGTTTCAGGTACGTTCGACGAGTGACTTATTTTCCGAGGATCTGCCGAATATAAGGAACCCAACGGGGAACTCGATTCGGCCGCAAACCCGAACCGGCCAATCGCCGAGCGTGGGTACAACATTTTTTAACAAGAGTGGGGCAGGACGAAACTGCATTCACGACCGTTCAACAGAGAAATAACGTTATTGCACGTTGCATATTTCTGATCGCTCGAACTTTGCGGTAACTTCTCGTTTTGAGATCAATCGAGACCATTTATTTTAAGCCTCAACGGTCAGTCGGGGACCAGAGGACCCCACGAATATTTCTGCGTTTGAATTTTTGTGAAACTTGTAAAAAATAATAATAATAATTCGGGTTTTTTCCCTATGATTTGGTCGACTGTTTTTTCTCTAAAATTCCCATGTCCGGACTAAACGATAAAAAAGTATCTCGACCATACATAGCTCAAGTATTTTTTAAAAATATTCAAATTTGAATAAATTATTGATGTTTGTCGTGAAAAAAACTAATTTTCTGTATGTTTTTTTCGTATCTATATTTTTTTCATGTTCGATTCACAAAATGATTGGCAAAAAAATAAATTGATCTTGATCGACTTTATCTTGACAGAGAAATGACATTTGAAGACTCGAAGACACTAACGAACCAAGCGAATAAATATTTCTCTGAATGAAAAAATAATAAAACGAATGAAATAAAGATAAAAATGAATAAAGATAAAAAAAAGAATTTAAACGAAGCAATAAATTTGAAAAAAAATAAAACATAGAAAATGCAAGCAAAGAGACCCAAGAAACTAGCGTATGGGCATTCCACGCTTGACTTTTAAATAATATATGATAAAAAATAAAATAAAAGATCAGAAAAAATTTCTCAAATAGAAAATAAAAATAAAAGAGACGAAAATAAACCAGCGAATCTCGAGATCCACGACTTACATAAATCCTCTAATACAAAATGTTATAACAAAGTAATAATAAAACGAGAAAAAAAATCAATAAAGATTGAAAAAATTGAGATAAGAAAAATAATGTTTAAATAAAAAATAAAAATAAAACATACGAAAGAAACCAGCTTATGAACATTCCACGGTTTACAACTAGAAAGTATTCGAGCCGCCGTCGAATATATCCCGGTGTCCCTTTCTCGATGGAAAGATAATTTCGTGAAATAAGAAAGAAAATTGTTATTGGCCTTCGTCGTTCGAGTGTGACCGCTGACTTTACGAATCGAAGCTTGAAATATGAAGCGGTCAAATGGAGAATATACACGCGGCGTTGAATCGGCCATTGCAGAAGTTGCATTGCACGTGAAACGACTACCCGGAATTACGTTTCCGCCGCGACGATCGAATCCTTCCCTCCTCCGCCCCCCGACGCTGCAACATCGGCGAATACAATAATAATCCCGGGAAACTATCGGTACGGGTCGGAAATTTCTGTGCACGTGTTGCAAAGTAATGCTGAGATATATTTTCACGACGCGAGGATGGAATTGAAGATAGAAGCGCGAGACTCGGAGGCAAAATAGAGAATAGAAAGCAATTTTCCAGATCTCACGTGCAAACGCGCAATACCTACGGCGCGAAACTCGGTAGTCGATGTACTTAAAAATAAATTTAAAAAAAACAACCAAGATCCGAGCAAAAGGAAAATTATTATCTACGGGTTACCGCGAATTGGTTTAGCTAACATTGGCTCGGTGTTGCCCGGCGGGATACGAAGTATAGGCAAGAGTGTGGGTGAGATACCGCCGTGGCGGTGACCGAGAGACGATTCACCGATATAAATATATGTGTATTAGGGTCGTCCGGTATTTGCCGAAGTTAACTTTTTCTTTACTCGCCTCCGGGAGAAAATTACACAAAAGAATTGAAATGTTGAGGCTGAGTAGACTATTTTGAAATTGCATTAACATGAGTCCCAAGGGCTGTGAAGTTGAACATATTTGTAATACTTGCAAGACGAGGAAAGAAAAATTTTGCCTTTCAGAAATAACCGAAGCCCTAGTGTATATGGATATAGATATGGAGTATATGAAGACTGTATATCGTTCTATTTACGACATCGGGCGTATAAATTCTGTGTACCGACAGTATATACAATCTGTAGACGATCCAATCGTACGATATTTAATATTCTTTCGATGGTATATTAATTAATATTGTATACATCCCCTATGTCGTCTCCATACAATTTATAGAAGAATTTCCGTATAAATAATGATGATACTAATAATTATTATTATTATTGACATCATGTTTATTATCGTTGGTATTAATTGTAATAATTATGGAATCCATAATTTCTATAAAAATCGTTAGATAAATAATTATGATAAGCAATAATAATAATTCATTGAAATAATAATTATGATAATAATAATAATTGTTATTATTATTATTATATAATAATAATAATAATAATAATATATAATAATAATTATAATAATAATAATAACAATAATAATAATAATAATTATTATTATTATTATTATAATTATTATTATTATTTCAATGAATTATTATTATTGCTTATCACAATTATTTATCTAGAGAAAATAATACGGAAATAATAATAATAATTATTATTTTTTTAAATATTATTATATATATTATTATTATTATTATTATTATTATTATTATTATTATAACAGTTCAACGATTATTATGGATGAAAATTATTATTCATTTAATAATTTATGTATAAATTCATATATAAATAATATTCCGACCTTATAGTTATCATATGTTTTGTATATCAACGATAAATATCAAATACCACTCGATAAATTTTCCGTGAATCGCCTTAGCTTACATACAGTCTGCATAAAAAATATACACGTTTCATTCCACGTATAAAACGACGTATATATTTTTCATACGGTATTTATAAATTTTTGTTTCCACTCGAAATACGAGCGAATAATCGTCGTCGACGCCGGACTATCCCACAACGGCCATATACCTGTCCCAACGTTGGTCTCTCGCTCCCTGCAACCTTCCAAGAGCGTCCGCGCAACAGCCCCTTTACCTGCCACTTTGGTGGTTTCGGGGTACGTACGCGCTGCGGAACCCAACGAGGCGAAAGGGCGAGAGACAAAACGTCGAAGACACCAAAGACGGGTTTTGCTGCTCGAGCGGTGCTCGTGATTTTCGCCTTTGTCCGTGAAATCGAGGGAGAAAAATATTTACAATGATATAATCACTCGTTGAATTATCGAAAGAGCGAAGCGAGGCCATTGAAAATACGAACATTAGGCCGGTCCTTGAAAATTTCACCCTCGAGTTGGCAAACAAGCGGAGTGGAGTTTACACAGTCGGGAATAATGGAGAATGATCGAGTAACGTACGAGCACCTGATTTTGAGCTCGCCCGACTCGGAAACAATTTATTTGGGCGATTTTGGATTAGCCATGATTTCGGGGTTGCTATAAGATTATTTTTCTTCTTCTTTCTTTATTTCTGTCGTTTAAGAGAAATATCCGAGACCCATTCAGGCAGAAACGATCTAATCAACGTACTTTATCTAAGCTCAGCAGAAAACAAATTTATTTAACAAAAAAAATATATTTAAAAAAAAACCAAAAAAAAAACTCAACGATACAAAACGAAACAAGTCAAAATGTTTACAAAAAAAATCCGACCCTAAGACTTTGCTAATATGTACAAACTTGAGATAAAAAGAAATAAATAATATTTTCTGTTACTTTAAAGAAAAAAGCATCAAAGGACTATATAGAAAATTATTGATGGTTGAATATCTGCAATATCTAATCAGTTATTTTTCTCCTTGTCAGCGCCTTGGCTGACAATGACGCCGAAAATAATTCATTAGGTATTGCAAACATTTGAGTATCAATAATTTTGTGTATTGTCCTCTAATGCTCTTTCCTTCGAAGTAATGAAAAATATTATTTTTAACTTTTTACTTTGAGTTTGCACGCATAGGCTAAGTTTTGAAGCCGGTTTTTATTTCTTCTTGTCACAATTTATTTCATCATTCCTGGAACTACACTCATATGTTATGTGGGGGTAGTATAAAGTGGGTAAAATTCAATAAACGACATTCATCCCCCAATTATCCACCCTTAGAGGTGAAATATTTCCTTCAAATTCAAATGAAACCAGCCCTCGAGATACAGCCTATTCAATAAAAGAAAAAATCATCAAAATCGTTTCACAATCAGCAAAGATATCGCATAACATACACAAAAAAAATACACCCCAAATAAAGAACCTCCTCCTCTTTTGTAGCCGATCAAAAAAAAACCAAAACCAAAACGAAAACGAAAAAAAAACCCGCAGTTATCCCAATGGGAATATCGTACACCCTAAAAACTTCCGATAATTACACATAGAAAATCTCCACCCTCCTCCTCAAACTACTCGGCCAATTGTGCACATATCCGAGTTTCGCCTCAATCAACGCTCCACAAAGATCACTGCACGCCCATGAATATACACACGCGTATCGATTACATTTCCTCTCGTCGTTCGCAATCAAAAGAAAAAAAAAACGAAAACCAAAAACTACAAAAAGAAATTATTTATCGAATCGAGGGTGCCGAACCTTGACCGAATGTACATACACAAGTTTCGAAAGTAGCAGATGTTTCGACAGTTGTCCGCGTTTGCGTACACTAACGCGCTGTACGCGGCGATTTCGTGGAGATGAGACCCACGAAGCAGTCGGTTATGTGTACGAAAGGCAGTTAACGTTCATTCACGTACGTAGCTCGTTTCGAATTGCCCCTTTCACATCCCCCGAAAGCTTCGAAACGCATATATGTACGTCATGATGTACCGTTTACATTACCAGTCTCTTTCTGATGCCAGCACCCACCCCTCTTCCCCCCCCCCCTCCCGGCCCTCCCCCATTTCATCCCGGATCGATTGCATCTGTGTCGTTTTTTTTTGTCCCTCTTTTTTTTTCATCTCCCACAAGCTGTATTACAGCAGCGAGATCAAAACCGATTGAGGCCGTTACTCTCGGAAATTGGATCGAAATACGTCGATGCATCGGATTCGGTATGCATGTGTGCAGAGGTGGCGAGATGCGATCTCGACGACGGGTGTTACTTTCATCGTGGAAAACGAAGAACGTGACTGTCGAGCGCACCGACGATGGATCTCGATGATAATATTATTACTGTTTAAAACAGTTGTGAAAGCGATGACGAGATTCGATTAGGTTTCGTCATGAACTCGGGTTTTAATCGGGACGTTGTTAAAATTTTGATTGCAACTCGAGAGGAAAAAAGTAAATGGGATTTAGAGGACATATATAGGTATGAATTCCTATGGGAATGATTGGAGTAATAATGATATTATAATTTATTATAATATTCATTGAAATCTGTGATTTTTATATAAATACATATATTGGTTGTGTGTAGACGGTATATACAATATTATATAAAAATATAGTGAATTTCTGCGACGTCTACATACGATTTATATATTTATTTATATAGAAAATTTTAATTCAATAATTTTTGCAATGAATAATAATACTAATAATTATTATTATAATAATTAATATTATTGTATAGTTATATAAATTATTATTATATATAGAAATACAATTATTATTATTACTAATATAATGTTCGTATTATAATATTATTTAGAGAAATAATATCGTCCTTATTATTATTATTATTATTATTATTATTATTATTATTCAGTACAATCATTATTGAATTTATAATTTATATATAAATACATATATAAATAGTATGAAGACGGCATAAAGCTTAACAATATTTATATGTACTATATAGACTAGAGAAACTAATACTGATAATAATAATAACAATTATTATAATAATATTATTATTATTATTATTATTATTATTATATAATTATAATAATTATTATTAATTTTCTATCAACTATAAATATTGAATACCGTCCGATTAATACGAATAGTATACAGTCTGAACACAGACTAATATCTCCAATTCAAGGAGCACAAAACCATCCATCTTCTTCATACGCTCTACAGATATCGTTCTTACTCGGAAACCCCTCGAGAAACTTCACATTCAAACAGTTAATTGCCCCAAACTTTCGTCTTCAAAAGAATTAAACGGTAACTATAAAATCAAGCAATTTGTTTTCGGTTTGAAAAAAAAAAAACAAAAGAAAACCCATCGACACGAAAAGGCACATGCAAGGTAGCTCGAGTGTTCGTTATATCGAACACACAACCGATTTTTGTAGCGTCACGACGGGTTCTTTCAACGTTAAAACGGCCCTCGACCGATTGTGAGCCACCGACAAGCGCGTTATACTCGCAACGCGCCGCACACGCGCACCTGCACCAACATATGCACCTATGCACGTGCTTAGGTGCCACAGAATTCCCTCATTTCGTCGCTGTAGAGCCAAACGTTTCGAGAGCTTCAAACGTGCGGCGCAAGTCCAACCCGCGCACTTCGCTCCCTCGCTCGTGTTCTTCGACCTCCCCATTCAAGTACGACACCCCACGAAGTTACTCACACACTCGTGAAAAAAAACGTTGGCTCGCACACGACGCAATGCTCGACATGCAGCCCGGGACTAATGCACTTAACGATGGGGTTGCGGAACAAAATTTTCCCTTATTATTTCTCGTCCCGGAGGTTGTATGACGATATTATGCCCGCCCACGTTCGCACGACGGAATGGGAATAATTGATGCAACTATCGAAGTCCGTTGCTGATGAAAGGGTGGTTGAGAAAAGAGTTTTGAGGGCTTGATCGTGGCACGGGGTGGAATTCGCCCTTAGATCAATCGATGGTCGGCTCTTTTTGAATTTTTTTTTTATTTCTTTGTGAATTTTTTGGAACATTATGGAATTTTATTTTTTATGAATGAACTTTTGGTATATTATCTGGGATGGTCGAAGCATGTTTTGTAATTTTTTGAACCACTTTGGACGGATAGTTTGGTCACAAATGTTTTTTGAAAACTGACTGAGTGGAATCCACCGACGACCGTGATGTTATACGGTGGTGTGACGGTTAAGGGTTTGCTTCCGGTGGGGATAGAACGAAGCTGCGTGTTGATACTTGAAAACTGATTTCGGAGAATTAGAGGTCATGTGTGAGGTCGCCTATGGAAAATTAGTTTTTTTTTTTTTTAGCAGTTCTGGGTTGTTGGTAGAGGATTTTGGAGCACTACGTCTAGTTTGAAGGAAACAGCTTGCATGTTTGAAGAGGCAACTTGTTCGCCATATTAGGGAGGTTAACCCTTAGCAGTTTCTATTTAATGGAATTTTATAGCGGTCACAGGGGGTTATTTACGACCCCAAGCACCAAGGGTGAACTCTCAATTGGTGTTTTTGTTATTTTTGAATGTAAAAAACGCTGAAGTATCCGGGAAGTTGTCGAAAATTGACGTTTATGAAGAACTATTTAGACTTGATAACTTGGAATTGGTGGCAACTAGAGTGGCAATTGAAATTTTTCACGAAAATTTCAAAGCAGAAAATAAATTAAATAAATTAAATAAATTAAATAAATTAAATGAATCAAATGAATTAAATAAATCAAATAAATTAAATAAATCAAATAAATTAAATAAATCAAATAAATTAAATAAACAAATTCCGATGTCTCCTAGCCAAATGAATTCTATTTCTTTCGCCTCAAATATATTCGTCCCACAGCGATCAGTTCACAAGAATTCCAACCGGGTTTCCTCGTTGTAACTCGCGATATTACAGCTTCGCATCCCCCCCCCCCCTCTTTTTCATTCGTTCCCTGCCCCCATAGCGAATCCGATAGTCCGTGAAAATAAGGTCACCGGGTACACGATAAAAAATGAGCCAAGCGAAGTCGAAAAAAAAACCCCATGAAAGAGAACCAAGTTTTAAAAAAAAAAATCCCCTCCCCCCAAAAAAAAGAAAAGAAAATTTAACGTGGCTCGAGAAGATCTCGCGGTTTTTTGCGATCGTCTGGGTCGAACTGGTCCTGCCGCATACGCCGAGGCCGCAGAAGGTAATGTACCCTGCTACCGCTGCGCTCCATCTACTTTATATTATACATTATACATCATACATTATAATACCGACGCGCACCGCCTTCTCGCTGGTGCAACGTGCAACGGAGTCGTTCGGGCAGGTGACGAGCGTCGGGTACTGGAACTTGAAGGGTTTCGGAACCAGGCCCACGCGCGTTCTATGCGGTCACGGCTTCGAACGTCGAAGACCGAGAGAAAGTGCGCAAGAGAGAGAAGAAAAACATTTTGCGACGGGGTGTCGGATTCGCACGCGCCGACACGCGCTCCGATTCTCTGATAACTTCATAAAAACCCGATGAAACGAAATACCGGAGCTCAAATTCCGAGAATATTTTAAATTTTTTAAATTTAACTTTTTTCTGGACCGTGTCTAAAAATAACTTCGTCAAAAACGAAACGTTGAAAAAATGTCCGTCGACGAAAAAACTGTAATGATCGAAATTGGAAAGATGTTTTTTAGCCAAATTGAATGGAGGCATTTTAAGACAGTATTCGCGTTTAGAGAATTATTGTTGAGATTTTAATGATACTTGACATACCTGTGGGTATTGATGGGAAAAATATTCGGTTGAATTTTTATGACTTTTCAGAACACGAGGGAAAAGATATCTGTACTTTTATTTTCACACGTTTAACATGGAGTCTTATGGAAAATCACGCGTTTTGTTCTTTCAATTGCATCATATGATACAAAAAGTACCATTCAAATTTTGATAGGAAAAGGATAGAATGTAGGTTTGATATTCAGAGAACATTTTGGGCACTTGAAGGTACAGATTCAGGGAGTATGATGATAATAATAAGCAAAAAAACATCAGAAAAATACTGTTTATATCAGGAGTTAGTCCTGATTTAGTGCACATGGCAACGTTGCGAGAAAAACTCTCGTCCGCACGAATTCTCCCCCTCCATTTCAATCAATTTTCACGCTTTTAAAATAGAAGGGGGCAAAAAATTCATTTTCGACACTGTCCGAATTTTTTTTACCTCCAAAAACTTTTATTTCAAAGCCTTGGAAATTGATTAAAATGAATCAATAAAAAAAAATTGACCCAAATAAGTTTGTCGAATAAGATAAAGACTTGCAAATGCAATATATACGTTACTCAACACAATCACAAAATCACAAAATGGCGGGGGAAAAAAAAAACAAAAACATCGGAAATTAATTACACAACCTAATCCATATTTCAGTCAAAAATGAATGCATCCAAAAAAACTGTACGTATTTTAATTACAATCGTGACGGAAGTTGCTCAGCAAAAACCTGCAACTTTCCGAGAGTCATATTTTCCATCGTGCATGCGTGCTCCGGAAACGTTCGTTGCGGATTGTCCTAACGACGAGGCGCTTGTCGTTGATTAACGATCGAACGATGACACTCTTCGTTTTTTTTTTTTCTTCGTTGTTCATTCCGCGAGAGACTGTAACGGCTCGGTATTCCGGTTGTCAAGTACAATGTGAATAAAATAAACTTCCGGATGCACGTGGAGGCTTTGTTCGCGTCATCATTGTCGGACTCGTTCGCATGCAGAAGTGAACTCGAGTTTTCGCGGCGAACAGGACGACGAGGAAATTATTGCAGCAGTATGAATACTTGCAGCAGTAAACGTAATAAACGTGGGTCGTTGAATTGCCAACAGAGAGGAAACAGAACGGAGCAACGACTCGAGGGAGCAAAAGTTACTGTAACGAGCCCGAAAAGTGAAGATTTTTTTGCAAATTTTGTTTTTAAAGAAAGTATTTGTCTTTGAATCTTTGTGAAATATTTACATCAGATTGTTTATGTAAGTACAAGATAAGGAAATTAATGAATAGTAATTTTTTCTGACCCTAACCTGCACCCACGCCTTCAGAAGTTAGCACTGTCAAAAAATGTTTATTAATTATCATTTATGATTTATTTTTATTATTATTAAGATTATATTTATTCATATAGTTTACTATTATTATAAATTATTTATCATATTTGTATCAGTTGCTATGGAACCACGTGGGGGAATATTTTTAGCTGGAATTTGTTCCCAGAGAGAAGTGCATTTGTCTTTATTTAAGGGCAACACTAATCCCTCCGAAATTAACTCGAATTGCTCTTAGGATTGCTTCTGAACGAAAATTACTAACATAAATAATCCTCACCATGCAATTATTATTTGTCTCTAATTCGTTTCATATATTTATAATTTATTCGAGACAATTAGAATCACTCATTATTTTATACTGTTTCATCTTTATCATCTTTAAAAATACGTAAGAAGAAAACTAATTTTTTTCAAAATTTCATAGTGACTTTCTCCTTTGAGCGATGAATTACAGTTGAAGCTATCCCAGCCGAACGATATCGGAGACAATTCGGCTACGAT